>WMED01006395.1:5724-18515 GCA_019650415.1 Pipa parva | reverse complement strand
CAGTACCCATAACTTGTAATGTTCTTACATTGAAGGATCAGAATAAATTCCCTGGATCAAAATCCAACATTCAGTTATCTGGTTGCTGTAAAAATTCTACTCATGAAATGGCATCACCCTCTGCCAACTTTGCAAATTTGTTGGGGTGTGCCAGATCAGGACTAGTCTCCTTGACACACTTCCCTTTGCTTCGCCTTCATTGTGTAGGGTTAAAAACATTATAAGAGTGCAGATAATCAGATTCAAGGGGAGAGCTTATAGGTCTGTGTGTGACACTCCCCCTTTACCTGAGTAACAGGTTCTGTGAAGCGAGTATGTGTAGGAGTGTTTGTTGGCTTGTAAAATTTTCTATTGAACTCGACTTGTCTTATGACCTGACTTGTTTGTTACGTTTTCCATTTGCCTCTTGTACGTGACTTTGAGTACTGCCTTGCTCTCTCCCTATGCCACTGCAGTAAATAGCATTCTTGATTCCTTTGGTGTTACGATAGTTAGTTGTAGAAGTCACTAAAATTGTCAGTTGTGGTGTGACGTTACTCCTGCCGATTCTCTTAAATGAGTTGTAGGAGAGAGAGAGACACCATTGTTTACCTGTGCTACTCTGCAGTGTTTAGCAGCTCTTCTGATTCTTGAAGGGGACTCTGTTAAAGAGCTACTCCTGTGATTGGCTCCTCTACTTGGTGGTGTTTAGCAGTGCTTCTGTTTCTTAAAGGGAATCTGTTAAAGGGCTATTCTTGTGTCTGGGTGTTTCAAGCCAGGAACATTTTCACAGCTGGTCCCTTTCATACTGCTTCTCAAAGGGGCAATCATAATCCATCTGATTTAGCTTTATTTTTGGAGATGTCTCTCAATGATATAAGGTGAAATAGTGTCTGTTTCCTTACCTGTTCTGCCAAGCAATTTGTTCTTCTTTCTGTATCGTAACTGCCTTATAACTGTTACCCAGCTAGCTGCCTGATTTTTTTGCACCTCTATGCTCCCAACCCCACTCCCTGCTCAGTGGGCAGCAAACTTCTTTCCAGGTTATCAATGGATCTCTGTGCTGACAGATGCTCATTTAGATCCAGAATCTGGCCTTCCATTTGTGCAACGTGCATGGATTTTTAACAACAGTATGCACCCTCAAATGGCTGTTCAAGAACTGCATACATTTCACAAGCTTTACACTGAACAGCATTGCTAATCATGGAGCACAAAAATGCGGAACTCGCACGTAGCTTCAAACAAAGTAGTTACAAATTAATTTATAAAATTATGTTCAAACAACTTCAATCAAGTAAAAACAATTGACTACAGATGAACAATCAAATAAATACAAATAATTTCCTTTTAAATCTAAAGTTGCCTTCTCATGCCACACCCTTAAGCAAAAAACACACTTTAGCACAAAACACTCTCAAAACCATTAGGCAGATAGGGTAGGACCAGTGGATGAATCAGGAAGGTAGAACTTAACCTAATGTGCAAACGGAAGACATCATATCAGTCACGTGGTAGCGGGTATTAAGACGTACTACACTTAAAATAGCGTCTTTGCTCATTCTAATCCATTCTTCTGATGAAGATGAATGCTACACTTGGCGAAACGAGTTGAGAGAGCACAGATAGATTAAATACATTTTGGGCTTTCAATTCTGTTTAACAGATTGTGTTTGTCAGTATTCCTACATCGCTGTACTGTACTTTTTCTTCTTGTGAACGAAAGCATACTACACAATATTTGGTTCATTTTTAGATGGCAAAATAGATTACTATTCATTGTAATTTTACAACATACATTTGATTCAAGGCTGATCTACCTTTTGTTTTCGGTGAGCGTGATCACCATGAGGTGGGGAGTGGTTGTTTTGACCCGTCTACCCTATTATTGGACTATCTAGTTACCCCTCAGGTTGTTTTCACACCTTGCAACGTTTTTGATGCACAGTCTTTCATAGCACTCTGCATTTTGATGGTGGCTGTTTTTTTCATTAAAGAATTTTAAATCTTAACAATAAGTCACTATTACTTGCCTGTATATACGTTGCACTTTTTTTTTTAAGTCTTTGTTTTGAGAGATTCCTGTATGAAGAAGATATCAGTGGTGGTATTTTAAAGTTGGAGAACTGCTATATAATTTATGTGAACTTGGACACTGAACTGTAACTACCAACAGTGATCTGGACAATATTAATGGACTCAGTAATTTCTTTATATTGTCTTTATATTTTCTGTATTTTGTAGAATTGTTATTTATTTGTAGCAATTTGTAGAATTGTGGTTTATATGCAATCTGTGAATTCCATAGATTTTTTTTTTTTGTCTATTTCCATAATAGATCTCAAGGAATTTAGTTCAGAAGGTCCATGGGGTAAAAGCAATGGTGTGTGTGGCTTTGGATAAAGATCAAAAATTGGGGAATGGTGATGTTTTCCAGAGGGTGGTGTGTTTATAACATTTTTGATGGATTTTATCATTACGCACAGAGAAACATAAAGGGGGGAATTCAACATTGTGCGAAGTGAGCTCTGAAGCCTTCGGCTCACTTCGCACAATCGTGAATTCCCCCCCAAAATTTTTACAACTGAATATAGCAGAGATAATTTTACAAAACAAAACTAAAGCTAATTTTGTGATCTAACTTAATGAGATAACTGAGTTTGTTAGAAGTTTTTCCATACGATTACAGTAAGATTTATTGAGTTATCTTGGGTTGTCTTAACTCAGGGAATGCTGCTCACACATGGATTTGGATGTGCTGATTCACACATTCTTGCTTACAGCCTAATTCACCATTGCGCAAAGTGAGCTGCAAAGCCTTCGGCTCACTTCGCAAACGGTATTATGCGCCTGCTGATGTCCTGCATGCGGACATCGGCGAGCGCATTAAAGGGATTCCGGTCCCGGCGAGGAGACTCGAGTGCTCTCGCCGAGACTGAAATTCCTTTAATGCGCTTGCTGATATCCGCGTGCAGGACATCAGCGGGCGCATAACACCATGTGCGAAGTGAGCTGCGAAGCCTTCGGCTCACTTCGCACAATGGAGAATTAGGCTGTTAGTGTTCATTCTTTTACATTTGTATGATTATGCTCTGCAGTCTTAAACATTAGAGACTTAAGCCTGAAATTCAAGGGCCAATTGAGGCCCGAATTTGACCTGAGGAAGTCTGTCAAATATATTTACTCTGCACTCATCTAGATGTATAGTTTTGGAAAACAGGCAGTTGTTATATTGGAAACGATTATAAAAAGTACATAACCCTGGACAAAAAAAGAATATATCAGTATGCAGGCTTTTTATTGAAATAAAAATGAAAAAAAATGCATTGTATCTTCAGAAAGCCACTATTAGATCATTAAAAGGTGATAATGCCCCTCTAGAATCAAATAAGGAAACCGTCTTCCTGAATATCTACCTGGATCAGTTGCTCTTAATATTTTATTTATCATTTACACAGTTAATTGCCTTGCTTGGAATATGTTCAACACCAATCTAAACTAAGCAATCAGTTAATTATCCCATCACTACCTTTTTATTCAGTTATAGATTTATATAACTTCACATGTCCTACAGTAAACAGCTGTTTTGATCAGTCCTTTTAATTTATTCACAGTGTTTTTCACCTAACATGGAATGTATGGACAAATTTTCTGTACATTGTGATTGGCCGCCTTTTGTAACTTACTCTTACTGTTCCATGATGGGTAAAGATTTAAATTTGGGCGAAATGTAATAAAGTCGAAACGATTGCTGTATTTGGTATCACTATATCGGTAATTTCAATGGAAAAAAATTTGATATTGCGATATCGAATAGTAATTTATACAACGATAAATTTAATTTACCGTAATATCGAAAATTAAATATCGTAATATTCAATTTTTTCTATATTGCAATATCGAAAATTCAATTGAAACATTTCAATCCGTTTGTTTCTATGGAAAATCTGTAATATCGTTAATTTCAAAGGGGAAAACTCATTATTGCGATATCAAATTTTCGATGTCGCCATATCAAAAATTCGATTGAAGCTTTTCAATAATTTTCTACATTTTTTTAACAAATTTTTCGATCAAAAGGTCGAAAAACGGCCTTTTCGACTTCAATAAATTTCGCCTGTAGAATATTAGTAGAATTATGTTCATCACCTTTGTTAACAATATAAAGCTAATAATCCCAATTTTAATATTGACTTTGAATATATGCATTGTTCCAGACATTTTCTGGGGGAAAAAAACTTATCAGTGACAACACTTTGGATTTATTTTTTTCTACTCTTCAGTTTAAGTATATACAATTCCATGAAACTCCCAGAATCTAATTTCAACACCAGGAGTCAGAGAGAAAAATCAAACATTTATTTTTTCCTTTAAATTAATATCACTTTGATTCTGATGTTTAGGGCAAAAAAAAAGAATAAACAAAAAAACATTTAGAAACAATTTACAGTTTGCAAATACGTTAATACTTAACATACAGCGTAAAAATAATATTAAAAAAAAAATTTCCATATAACTAGTGCTTAACTCCTTTCTTTTCCTTAAACAAAACTCAATTTCTTCTCCAAATTGACATGACATGTTAATTAAAACCACAGTGAGGAAAAGAATGTGTGTCACAATAATAACAAGCTTGGAGCTGGCATGAAAATGATTTTTTTTTTCTATTTTAAAAAGATCTTTTTAAATTTTTTTTTTATCTCATGTATTTTTTCTTTAAATATTTAGGACGGTTTGTACAAAACTGTAAACTATTTTCAAGTTATTTTGTTCACTTTGTCCGTGTATTTTTTTTTTTAATCTTTTCAATTTTTTTATTTTTTATATTTTTTTATTTTTATTGTTTCAATACAGTGTTTGAGGATTCGATTCATAACAGGGAAAAACTATTGTAGGGTGCGCGTTCAGAAGGCAGCTAATGGAAGTTAGCGTAGTGTGGCATACGGGATGGCTTTTGGAGCTGAGGGAGGGAGGAGCAAGCATAAGGTAAACTCAGATACAGTTGAGCCTTGCTGATGTTAGGTGCGTTTTCCCATCTTGATTTTAAAATCTGAACAAAAAGTTCACAAAATTTATAAAAAGTTGCAAATGTTTCAAGAATATGATCTAATCAATATTTTGTATTCATTTGGTTTCTCTTTCACAAAGGTTGTATTAGATGCTCGTCCCTTTTTAAATGAACTGCATTACCAGGTTACTACTAAAAGTGAAATCTGAACATTCCAAGGGACGTTTTCTTGCCTACAACTAATTTCCTAACAAATGTAAAATTATACAGCTCTTTTTCTAGAATAAAATGTACCGTACGTTTCGATATTCCATTTACACAAATTCTGTTTCTGCAAAAATAGTCCAGAGTTCAACTACGGCACTAATTGCATTGCATGAATCTCTTTTTTAAAAAATGAAAGTTCAAAACTCCAATATACAAATTATTTAGGTTACTGACTATTGGTGGAGAACTGCAATGTCCTCAGGAATGACAATTACAGTGGCATATATAAATAAATAAATACAAAGTAGTGATTTACAAGGCATGGTTCTGGAAGCATAACGTATGCACAGTTACTACTGTTTTTGAAATAATTGACAACTATGGTAGTTTGTTCTATATTCTTAAAAAAAGCAGGGATGGAACTATAGGGGTTGCAGTGGCCTGACCAAACTGATGGACCATTGCACCCCATCTACAGTCCCCAAAGCAAAGGGACCCTGGTGCTCAGTGGATACCCTGACCCTGAGAAGAGAGGCTCAGTGTCGATCCTGCACCGGGGCCTGGGAGGTTTACTGCAAGCTATACATTCGCCATGAATATATTTTCTGTTCCATCCCATTTTAAGTAATGGATAGTTATGTGTGCTAACAGAACAAAAATGTAGGGGTGGGGTGAAGGTGTGATGTCATGACATCATGTGGTGCATTTGGAGTAGTTCTAAACTCCAGATGCACCCCTCTTGATTCCCGAAGCCTGTGGACTACTGGCAGCCTTACATGGGGATGCCTGGATAGTTATAATACTCTACAGTTACAACAGGGATAATGGCAGTGCAAGTCAAGAAAGTAGTACCAAATGCAAACATGGTGTTCACATAGCACTATTTAAGGAACCACTTTAAAATTAATTTAAATTCATTTGTTTGGGGCAGAACAGGAGTAGAAAATAATCAAAAAAAGCCAATTTACCAAACTGGCAAACATTGTTTAGGAAAATAATGAAAAGGGCTGAGTTATGATCGTGCATGGAAGTTTGCTGACGTTCTATGCTGAATAGTATTTGTTTGAGTGGTCTTGCTGCTCTATGTTGTAAGATGGAAATCAAGATGTAACACAACAAGAGGAAGGGAAAGAAAAAGGCGTATTTTCAGTGGCTGCTCCCCTGCTCCACTAAGTTCTACATTGAGTAAAATACTGTGTGTTATGCACCAGAACAATTCCCGCCTAGATTATCACTTTACTTTTCTGACTTTAAAGTGTGAATTTGACAGCCATAGTAAATTTGCATCACTTTTTCTCCCTTTGCTCCAAAAGATGCAAAATTCGCTACTCCTTATTTGATAAAGAGCAGATCCCCTTTGCGGAAAGACTGAACAGCTTTGAATACTATTTCACGCTTAGTTAGGTGAACAGTAGTGATTATGCAGTGATGCAATCAAGTGATGTCATTTTCCTATGATCCCCATAAATCTGTTTAAAGGAGAAAATGTCTCTGTAACTGTATCTTTACTAAATTAATATGAAACTACTATCAACAGGCAGGATTAATTATAAGGATGGACATTGACATCACTTTGTCACATTATCCGCCCCACTATTGTTGCCGTATCAACGTCGCCAGCATTACAAAAAGTGTTATTTACATCCCTTTCTATGCTATACCAATTCTAAATCATGTTTTCACTTTAGTGTACAGTCTCCATACAACAAACAGGAGCCCTGCTATCAGCCCCCTACTTCACCACTTTGATCTGGCAAAGTCAGTCCAGTGAATTCGGAGCAGCACACTTTGGCAAGAGCAGCACACTTTGGCAATTTGCCATTTTGACACACTCCAACATTTGGTAAATAGCTGGATTGTGAGTGCATTGCACATGCAGAGTGAGGTGTAAGTAAGCAACCATCATAAAGTGTAGAATCAGATGCAAATTCAGCACAGAAGATTAACACAATTTACTGAATATAACAAATGGGGAAGTGTCGAATGGACATGAATTTGGACCTTTGCACGGCTGTTTGCAGTTTTATGAATGTGCCCCAAAGTGAAAGTGACTTTGGTAACATTTGGATTCCGGCTTTAAGACGGCCAATTGTGATCTCTGTCATTGTTGCTCAACTGAATTGAGAAGGTTGATTGGGCTGTGCTTATAATGTCATTCACATCCATTATACAATTATAGAATTGTTTTATTATAGTTAACCTTCACTAAAATAATAAAAAAAAAACACCTAATAATACATTTATTTACTAATTCCTGATTTTGGAATGACATAAGTTTCGATTGAAGTAGAATCTTATATTATATATAGAGAGAAAAAGTTGACCTATATGATAATGGGAGAACGCACCCTCTTATATCCCAACCTTCAGGTTTGCTCTGTTACCTCCTCCCTCCATTGGCCCACAACATCCTTGGAAATGCAGCCGTAACTTCCCTGAGAAAAGCATGACTTCAACTTCCTAAATCCTGCCTTTTCCCAACAAATATACATCAGATCATGCTTTAGCTTCAGAATTCAGTTCCTGACTTGCCGATCAGATGGAAGTGGATGCTCATGTTCCGTACCTTTGCAACATGTCACATATCAACAATTTTAGCAGTCAGTCAAAGATGGCTCTTTGAAAAGTTCTTGTTCTTTTATTATTTTTTTTGTTTTTTTTTGGTTTTTTTTTACAAAAATTGTTTACATTGAAACGTTCCCTTAAAATCTGATGATTTTCTTTCTTGTTTGTTTTTTTATTTTTACATTTACTAAGTTGGTTGGCCTTGCTGTAAAAAGTTAGAATCCTTGGGAGAGTTGTGGAGGGATTCATGCAGAGATGATTAAACAAAAGTGAATTTAGATAAATCTCAAACACTATAGTACACGGCTTTTCTTATTGTTTTCTGCACAGTAAAAGTTACTTGTGTACAGATTACACAAATGGTTTACTGCTTAATTACAAGAGGTACTGAAATTGTAAAAGTTTTGGTTGCATGTTGGCATGCTGCACTTCTTTCTTTAAACCTCTGATATGAAAAGGAAACCCATTGCTTGATAAACTAGACTGATGCTACCCAACTATTTGGATTCTTTTCTGACGCTCTGTACTGTATGCCGGGTGTTGCTGATGAATAATGTATCCTTATTATCATAGTACAGGACTCCTTTTGCTGAGTATTTTGTTTTACCATTTTCACTCTGTTTCTGTTTTTGAGGCCGCTATATTTTCATGGATTCATTTCTTAGAAAATATTCTCTTCGGCATTTTGATAAATTCTCCTTCCGTATGTTGGTAAATTAGCCATTTTTATATTCTTGTGACCAACAATATTGGTCTAAGTTTGGTTTAAATTAATTTTTTTATTTTTGTATATATCTCTGTATTCTGAATGCATTATTAGAATAATTGGTACTTTCATTAAATTGCTACATATTTGTAGCCCCCCCCCACCTACCATAATGCATTTTGTGATAATGAATTATTTTGAGATATTGTAAGAAAATATTTGTATAGGATATTTTATAATCCCATACTGATTTATCATCAAGATTTAGCTCCAAAATTATTAGAGTATATTTTCTTTGGGGAAAACCCCTCATAGTTCCATTGACATATACAGGCCACATATTCACACAAAGAAATAATTTAAAAACATTTACTTTTAAGCAGGAGAATCTTTCTAGAGCCATTATTAGCTGCATTGCAGCCATGTGTCCCAGATGACCACCTCACCATCAAAAGCTGTTTGGGGGAGTATATGATTGTTGAGATTCCTTCATCAATGTTAGAAACTGTCTATATCAAAGCTAAAGTTTTTTCTAACTTTATCCCCTTTAAATACTTTCATTTAAGCTTGTTATAAGACAACATAAGGCTTATTTAATTTCCTTGATACTATTCACATCTCTTTAACTAAGACTAAAGCAGTGGTTCTCAGACTTTTTTCACCTGGACTTCAGTTTCTTTTTATGGAAAAGTCTCAAGCCTTGTCTATTGATACTATACAGCTGTGGTTATACACATTTTAATTGCTACCACAATGAAACACATTAACAAACACGCAGCTCACACCCATTATTATAACAAGAGTTTTCAGTCATCATCATTGATTGACACCAATAGCTACAGTAAATGGTAGCGGTATCCTCAAAACTGGGTAGTTTTCACATGACTTTCACAGTACTTTCTTCTAAGATTCCTGAAAAAAATCCTTTTAAGATTCCTTGCATTAGCCCCATAAATAATGAATATGCAGTTATCATCAAAGGTCTCTTTAATGTATGGGTTAAGAGAATATTATAGAAAAGGACACACTGAAAAACATCACTTTACACCAAAAAAATGAAATGCTATTTGGCAGGATTACTATTCAAAACCAAATCTTGGGCCTCACAAAACTTAGTATTGTCCCTCACAAATGAGGGCCACCTCACAGTTTGAGAACCACTGGTCTGTAGCATATTGGATTAAAATAGTCTGTATTCTTTATCTACCATCTGCCCCCACTACATTTACCTTCTAAATTCATATGAGAAGAATCTTTTCCCTAAGTGGCAGATCCCTACCAGTCACTGAGAAGAGGGTGGAGCTTAAATATTTCTATAAGGTTTTTGCTCATCCTGTCATCTATAGCATTCTTATATACAGAGCAATCCGAAAAATATTTAAGCATTGAGTTGCTCTTGAAATATAGAACTTGCATGACACAGTACACCTATAATCAAAAACTATTTAATAACACTAGAAAAAACAAATGTTATATGATCTAATACTATCTTTGAGCGTCTCCCTCAAATATAAGCCTAATTAAATGTTCCCATGGTTTATATTTGGTGCTGGTTGCTGCATTATTAAGCCTTATGCCATGTTTCAGGACTATATTGCATTGTATATAAATAAGACACTTTTAAACATCTCCTCACCCACTGTAAACAGCCACTGAAGTGGTCTTTTCTAATCTGCTGCTTGTGTCTTAGACTACTTGGTGGTCAACTTATATGACCCATAGTGCAATTCTTAAACGCAAAGAAAAGTAAGGGTTGCTAATGCTTTCTGCATCAAACATAAAACCACATACTTTAAAAGGATCTAATATCTTGCGTAAATATTTTTCTTTCCACATGAAAGTAATTTATCATTAGTCTTACATTTTACGTTTAATAAAAACTCCACCATACTTTGGTAAGGTTTTCCCAATATTTTCAATGGCCATAGCATACTGTACTAGTTATTAAAATCTCACTGCTGATTGACCAAACATCCTTTACAAAGTATCAAGGCATGCCTCCAAAGAACCAATGTTTAGAGAAAAAAAAAACATTGTACACTACTACCTGTTGAATACAAAACAAGTAGTTCATTTGATTATGATTTTATTTTTACAGAGATTTTCTGTTCAGCCTTCCTCTGTTAATTTTTGCTGGATTTTATTTTATTTTATTTTTTTTAGGGAAAGATTAGAATTTCAGTATTGTCTAAAAAGTTTTGTAAGCATGGAATGCAAAACTTGGGCAAGAAGCTTAATGTCAACATCAAGTCTTCTCTACTTTAAAGATCTATAAAAAATACTTTTTGTGTCTGAATCATCTTCTGACAACAGAAACAAGCACTGGACGTTCAGAAGTATTTCATCTCCAAAAAAAGCATATTGCGTTACTGAAATGAAACATCTGGCCTGTCTCCTACTTACTGGACATGTTTCATCAAGTGGCGCGATGGATATTATTTTTTGTTAAAGTAGCAAGGGAAAAATTCTCCCATCCCCATGCCTGTAAAACCGATAAGCTCCCAAAATCATGTTTTTTTTTAATTTAGATCTTTTTTTTTTTCCAGATAATTTGAATTTGACACAGATGCTACATTATTGGATTCTTGGATAAAGCCATGATTATTTTATGGCTTTTTTTTTTAAATTTCAGTGTATTTGAAGTGATATGTTGACAATGCTGAGTTTCTCAGGTCTGTACCAATATGTAGCCCAAAACAACAGAATTCCTTAAGTGATCGAAAATATTTCCAAAATGTTACTTTATACAATTTTAATTCAAAATATTTCATGCAGGAGCATTTGAAAATGTAACAATCTTGAGAATAGTCAGAAATGAGTAGAAGGTTGACGCTTGCTTTGCAATGAAAAGAAATCTGTAGGACAACTATAACACCGGTCCTATCAATTGAAAAACAAGTCGCTGGTCTTTCTTTGGTGCAAACTGCTGAGGTTTGCCTCTGAGAAAATCCTTGTAATAATAGAAGATAATGAAAACTCTCTCTTCAGACTATTCTTATACCATGTATACATTCATTTCAAAAATGGTTGATGACATGTTGAAATAAACATCTACAAGGAGTTTTTAAACATAATAAATACTACTTCCTTTTTTTTTTTTTTTCTTTTATAAATAACAATCCTTCATTTTAATTAAACATAGCTCTTACTGTACAACAGTGCTGCCCGGATGGCCCAAATGGAGATCATTTTGGAAACGCAAGGCATGTTTGAAAAGTTTAAAACTTTTAGAATATCAAGGTTTTTAAAGATTTTAAAGCTGTTTTATAGAGATGGGCAGCATTGCACTACAATGAACTTTCTATTGTTAAAGGTGTTTTTTCCAACAGACAAAGCTTCGAACTAACACTAGATCACATAAAACAGATTAGTTCCTGGAACTCTCCAATTAGCTCTGTGGTTCCTGCACATGTGTTGTAATGTCCTGAGTGATGTGATTTGGCACTAGTTTTGGCAAAGTGAACTCAAATGTTGAACATTTAGAAATCATAAAATATCACCGATTGATCTCAGAGTTAAAACTAAATCAACAAACAGTATAGCAATATAGTCCGTGTATTAAGGCAAATAAAAACTTTGATCGCCTCTTGCCTGTCAGCAGCAACATTTTCCAGGTACTGTAATTACTTTGGAGTGTTAATTACATTTATCTGATAGAGGCAATATATTGTATTTCCATGCAGGATGTATACAAAGTTGAATGAAAGATATATGGTGATATAGAAGAGAATATTTTAGAGAACTCGTATGAAACAACATATGTTGCTATGAATCATTTTGTTCAATTCAGTAAAGAGAAAGAAATCAAAACCAATTAGGGCTTTAAAAAAAAAAAGCAGAAAATAGGTATATGCAGTCTAGATTTGTATTTATCAAGCGTTAATAGGCAATTTTGTGAGACGTCATAACGTTTAAAGGGATTATGGGAATTGTCTGTAAAGCAACAGGATATTGTGTTGTAATACTCGAAGGAATAGGGCACATAAATGGCTGATGATGGTAAACTATACAGTGTAGTTATGATTTTATAATGATATATACAGCTGTAGGAAATTAATTGTGTCCAGGTAGGACTGAATGGTTTACAAGTTAATGGAGAAGATTACATAAGACAGCTAAAGATACCTAAAAAATAACTGGAGATCTTATCATTTAAAGCAGAAATGAAGGAAACGAGAAATATAATATTTTGCCTTAATTCACAAACTAGAAAAACATCTACAGGACAAAACAGCATATAATGACATATAATAATAATTCTAGTTTACCACATATGTAAGAATAGATTCCCTGATATGTTATTGGATCAATGGGGGGGGGGGGGGG
>WMED01006394.1:0-18516 GCA_019650415.1 Pipa parva | reverse complement strand
TGGTAAGAATAAACTTTTTTGACTGATCTAAATGGAGTGCTGGAACCATCGTTTTTTTCTCAGATCATATCTCCAAGATCTGTAATTATAATAATAAAACAAAAATCTGTGTAAGGCTGTGTTCACACTGGGTGATTTTCAGCTGAGTTTTTTAAATTAAGTTATTAATGTCTGTATTGAAAAAGAGAATAGCCTGTGTGAATTATCCCATAGGAAACAATGGATACTGTTTTTCAAACTCAACTGAAAATCACCTAGTGTGACCTCCTCCTAAATTAAAAAAAAATACTTTTCATATCAGATACAGGTGCTCATCCATGCATGCCCTGGTCCTACATTTATAACTACAGTAGTATTCAGCCACATGTTTTGTTCTTTATGAGATTGTAAAACTCATTACATATATGTCTATGGACATACAAAAACACTGTATCATGTAATGCAAAATTCAATTATATAGAAGAGTGTAATTTTAACAGTACACAAAAATAACATCACATTTGCATGAAATTTGGTTTGTAATGCCCCAAAGCAAGTCACTCTGGGCAATTCTCCAAATATATCGCAGCTCATTATAACATTAATCAAAGCGGAGGCAGACATTTGACAATTATTATAAACTGCTACAAGTGTTCAATAAAGACATTTTGAAAAAATACTATGAATGGATGTGTTTTTAATCATGGTCATTAATTGTACTACATTTTCAATTTTATACTTTCCATAGAATATTTTCCATCTAGTTAGTCACAGGATTCATTTGTATGTAAATAAACATTATGCCTAAATAGCTTCGTTTCTAAGACAGACATAACTGCCAAGCAATCACTTAGTGCTTTTATTTTGAATGATGAATATTCCTTGTTATGATAAATGCCTGACCAACGTGATGGGTGGAGCATAAAGTGTTTATTTACCACATATTAAATTAGATATGCAACTTTCTTTCTCTAAATCACTCCTATTCAGGATTGCACTCATTGGTTGCCAAATGCTTCTCCTCCAATCAGATCCCTGCTAGATTGTGATGTAAGGGATCTGATTGGAAGAGCTATAACGTCAATCATTATTTATCCCATTCCCTGCCCACCTGACCCAGGAAAGAAAAGTCAGGATGACAGGGAAAATGACAGAGAGAAACGCTGTATAAAGCTTCATTTTTTTAATTACATACATATTTACAAAAACATTTATTTCATTAGTACAACCTAAATTAGTATTAGTTTTGAGGGGACAGGTGTACTTTAAAACATCAGGAAAAAAAATTACATACCATAAAATAAAACAGGCATAGAGTGTGTATCTTACACAAAATAATTTCTGCTAGAATTAATACAGGTACAGCTAAACTACAACTCCCAACATCCACATACTAAATAGTCATAGAAATGATTGAATTTGGATCAACCATTTTAATTATTTTCTGGTTTTTCTTCTGCTATTATTATAATTTAAATACTTCCTCGAGTAAGAGTTATCTCGTTCCTGGAACTATACAACAAGCACTGAATGTTAATATGTGTTTAATTCTTGATACTTCCCTCTGTTCTCTGTATTGAACATATTATGTATTATTTTTCAAGGTCAGAGATCTGCTGTAATATTGGAATATATTTGCCAAAGGCTAAATTTATTTGTGTTGCGTCCAGCTTGGTCTAACCCATGTGTGGTCTTTTTTTCAGAGATGCTGTGTTACATGGTTTATGGTTCATGTTTTTAATCTTGAATCATCATCGAGAAGTACTTTTATGAATGCTAACAAGGTAAGGACCTAAACTACTGTAATTATCTTGCTTTTACATTTATTTGTCTTATCTAAAAATAAATAAATAAAGCGCTGCAGTTTTCAGAAACTGTGAATGTCGGTGTTCACTATAAGTTAATTCAAATTACAAGTGACTGCAGAGCCAGTTAAAGGGGAGTGTAAAGACTTCAAATAGCACAGAAAGCCCTAAATTGTTTAGGAGAAAACCCAGTCTAACTTCTAATGATAAGGTTATCTATATTTTGGTGGCATTGTTCCAATTACAGGTCAAATAAAACAAGCTCCAGGGTGTGAACTAATCTAGCATGTAAACAGAGGCACATCCAGAACTCTCCAATCCCTACATGGCACTGGCCCCGAATTATCCCAATAAATCTGCAGAGAGAAAACAAGAACTATTTCCAATTTTATGTTACGGACTCAAAGACAAAGGTGAACAAGAAGGCATCAGACCTTCTCACCTACATGAAAAAGAAAATGGAAATGCAGGACAAACAAGATGGCACTGATCAACCTTCTCACCTCATGACAATGACATTGACTCTGTAAGCAAAGTAGACCTGAAAGATCTGTATAAGAGCCTGGAAAAGTTGATTACATCTGCCCATGAGTTAAATCTTGAAGAAGTATAGCACTATGGGAGAAAAATAAGACAGAGGAGACCGTAGACGTAGATGCAATTTGTGAATACTGTTATCAATTAGACATGGATATACATTACTTTAAAGCCCACCTCAGATTACTACATGATACTCAGGAGGATTTAGAAAACAGGGCTAAGATACAGTAAGCAATTTGAAATAAAATTTCAGAATAATGTACCATTTAAGAAGAAAACATCACTGAGCTCTTCCATAAGACGTGAAAGGTCCCAAAGAGTCCATCACAATCACCTACAAGCTGCAGCCAAATGAGTCCATCTGAAATTATTTCAAGGGACTGACTCAGGGACTGAACATGTAATAGTGATGAGACCATGAATCGGGAAGGTTCAGGGCTAATATGCAAACAGATACATTTTGTTTTTAATTTGACTTTTCTTCTCTTTGCTTTTCACTCAATTTTTTCCCTCCTATCTTCACTCAATACCAGTTACTGTAATTTAGTAGACCACATTAAGATAGTCCTACCTGGGGTAAGGAAGAGAGAGAAATGTTATCACTTCCCCAGTTTTTAATTTTTTTTTTTATTCCTATTACTCTCAAGAGTGAGTAATAAGAGATTAAGGAGTAAAACACCTCCTACTGGGGAATCACCTCAAAATCTTCTCTTAAATTCTTGTAAAAAGAATAAGTACAATTATGCCATGTTTAATACATCCAGATCAGACAGAGTTTTTTGTGTAGTATCAGATATTCAGTGGCATTGGAGACACTTAACAACAGTACTCCAAACATTTTCTTTTGTTAGGAAATTTTTAGGATATATATATATATATATATTTGATTTATTTCTTATAAAAATTGTTTTCTTGTCATTTAAAGGGACATTAAATGGGGTTATTCACTAAAGTCCTAATTGTTGCGAATAGGTGTGAATTTCCCAGATAAAAACAGTCGCAATAGGCTGCTACTTTTGCAGTCGCAACTTTATTATGGGAAAATTGCCAAAATATTAACTTTAAAACATTGTTACGACTTTACAATGGGGAAATTGTCACGGATTTGCTATGGGAATCCGCTGTTTGTGAATTCGACAGTCGAATTCGCACCTTGTAGTGAATAACCCCCTTTTAAATGTTCATTATAATCAAGATTCATTTTATGTATATATATATATATATATATATATATATATATTTATATAAAAACATACAAAAAAGTTGTTATCTAAGCTCTAAGTTATAATGCAAACTGATTTCGATGGCTATATATATATATATATATATATATATATATATATATACAGTATATATACTGTATATATATATATATATGTATATATGTATATCAGCATTTCTGTTGTAATCTAACTTCAACAAGTTACATTTTCGTTCAGTTTAGTGAGCCCCTTTCATCCTATGGGGTCCATTTGTTAACATCTTAGACTTTGCATCTGTCCAATGTGCTGCAGTTGCCTTGAACATTCTAATCAGCACAGTTGGGGGTAAACTGGTAAATCGAAGCCTTAGAATAGTGGGGTTTTATAAACTACTGATATTTACAAACACCTACGTTACAGAAAAACTCAGCACAGATATGTATTCTTGGCATACTACACACAAAGTTATGTCACTTTAATACCAGTGAATACTTTAAAAGATAAAAAATACAATTCTGACTGTCACTAATAAGCACAAAAAAAACTGATCGAAAAAGCAGTTGAAAAGATAAGAGTCCATTAATTATCTCTATCAGATACATTTCTGGTCACATAGAGGTAAAACAAACACAAAGAAGGCAAGAATACAAAGAAAGAAACTTCAGTAAATTTATACAGGAGACATCCCAAAAATCACTGTAGGACAGATGTCTAGCCTGGTGTGTCTGCTGCGAGACGAGCCGAGACCAATTCTCGCTGTGACTTCCACATCTCTGTGGAATCAAGGACACTTCTTGAACACTACAAGATAAAAAGAGCTGGCTTAACAAGATCTCAGCATTCATTTTATATGGCTTGTTGATTCAGAAAGAAGTTTCTATATTTGCACATCTGTTTTAGTTGTTGAGCTCAGTAGGAAGCCTACAGTATAGTAAGCCAACTATAATGATCGATGGGCAAATTATTTTATAGGGAAGTAGATTTTTAGAAGTAAACACTTATGGTGTTTTCCGATACCAGCTACTGTAATAAAAACAACCTTGATAAATTCTGGGGGGGGGGTTTCCAACTGGTGATATTATAGAAATATTATAAAAGAGTTACTTGATGCATGATCTGGTGTTACAAAAAACTCAAGGATTTTGTGATGGAAGGAGCGCAGTTGTTATAGCCTCTGATAGAATACAAATACTTTATATACAATGAACATATTATGAACATATAGATATATTGTATATTTGTATTTTAATATTGGTGTGTAACTTAGTTCAGCCAAATTTGGGCATGAATTTCAATGAATGAAACACCCTTCCTCTTCTATTTATAAAAACTATTCCTATTTATACTGTACTCTGCTGTGGGGTTGAAATATGTTACCTGCTGGTGGACTTCACATTGTACATGGGCTGCTGGTGGACTTCACATTGTACATGGTCTGCTGGGGGACTTCACACTGTACCTGGGCTGCTGGGGGACTTCACATTGTACCTGGGCTGCTGGCGGACTTCACATTGTACATGGGCTGCTGGTGGACCTCACATTGTACATGGGCTGCTGGTGGACTTCACATTGTACATGGGCTGCTGGTGGACTTCACATTGTACATGGGCTGCAGGTGGACTTCACATTGTACATGGGCTGCTGGTGGACTTCACATTGTACATGGGCTGCTGGTGAGTTGGATACTGGACACTATATTCTGAACTGTTGCTGCTCCCGTTATATTGCATTATTACTATGTTTTGTTTCTTAATTGATTTGAGAGTTGACACTTTGCATTGGACCCTTGATATTGTGGCTCACAAAACTATTTAGTTAGTTATTTTTTTTCTTGCGATCACATTCACATCAAGAATTAAGCCCTTTTCAGTGGGTAGGAAATTTATCCCTCCAAACTCCACTATTTCACTACAAGACAGACCTTTCTTCACTGCAGAATTTTGTAGGAAAATAAAGTAGTAACTAAACAACATCAGGATAAACAATATGCACACGTGAATTGACATGAGGAACCATATTTAGGCTACTTTGGAATCCCCTATCACTTCTGCCATTTCAGCAAATCTGTAATGATGCAGTACGGCATCATGAGGCTAAAGTTTTAGGGGGGAATTCACGATTGTGCGAACTGAGCTCAGACTCCTTCACCTCACTTTGCGCAGACTGATATGCACTTTCTGATGTCCTGCATGCGGATGTCGGCGAGCACTTTAAAGGGATTCCAGTCTCGTTGAGAACAAAAGAGTTGCCTCGCCGAGACTGGAATACCTTTAAAGCGCTCGCTGACGTCCGTGTGTAGGACATCAACGAGCGCATATCAGTCTGCGCGAAGTGAGGAGAAGGATTCGGAGCTCACTTCGCACAATCATGAATTCTCCCCTTGATGTAATTTAATTACTAAGGACACTGCGAGAGTGGACCGAAGCTTGATGTTTTTTTGTTGTTAATACTACAAATGACCAGTGTTTAAATTCAACTATACAAATGATGCCGGATGTCAATAAAATACAGGAATCAAATAGCAATTATATATTCAAAAATCCACATTATATTATATATATTTATTTTCTTATTTATTGGCACCTATAGCCAAATGAACTGTCACTTTATCCTACTGAGCTTGTTACCCTCCTATATGTTTATGTAAGTCTTCCTCCTACTTACATTGTAAGCTCTGTGGGGCAGGGACCTCTATCCTCTTGTTTCAATCATGGCCTGGCACTTAGAGTGATGTATTTTCTTGATTATCTGCTTGTATTTTACTTCACTTGTTCTTTGTTCCACACTTTACCCTTGTCTGTATTATAACTGTATTGTTGCATTGTACAGCGCTGTGTAACCTTGTGTATACATACATACATGGCTTGACTGAGTGATCTCCTGATATCAACCTGTAGAGCACCAGGGGGACCCCCCAAGTCTAACTCTGTCAACAGGTGCACAAATGAGTCAGATGTGTTCAGCATTTATGGAAATAGAAAATCCAAGCTAAACAATTCGACTATAAGTGAACTTTGTTCCAACAAGTAGTTTAGATTGTTGGGAGTAGTAAGTAAGAAATAACATGGAGGAAAATGCTGGATATTCTTACAGCAGTCATGTTCCTTACATGCATCTTATATTTCACAGTGTAAAACTGTTTTTTTTCCTAGTTATTTGCGCAGTGTGTTGTTGTTGTGATGTGAACTTCAGTAGACGGGAATCAGTGTGGAAATAAATTCAGTTTATTTGAGGCCAGATTTCCCGACGGCTAAAAAACCTGCAGATTAAAATATGGTTCCTATTTATGGTAAATATCTTTCCCACTCCACGTCGACTCTTTTTAGTCAGCCCTGTGTAGTTATTCACTGATGTACTTTAGCAAAGAATGGAGACAAAGTAAAAGCCCCGACATGCAACAGTCAAAGCTCCCTAGCGATGGAGCGATGTAAGGCTGCTTTGTGCATAGTTGCTAGGCATAAGCTTGCACTCTAAACAAGTTCATCTCATTAGTTTCCAAGTAACTGCAGCAGAAATACAGAAAGGAACATTCATCAATAGAGTAAGTTTTCCCCTAAGTGAATTTTCACATTCCAGCGGTTCAACACAATATGGTAATATCTCATTTTGCAAACTCTTTGTTGTCCTTTCAAAGCAGGGGACAAATGAGAAGAAGCCTCTGACAGAAACATTCCCTGCTGATAATTTTTTGAAAGACAATTAAGAGAAAAAAAAAAGAATCTTAATGTTTCTCAATACAATAGAAGATATTTCAAAATAATTAGAATTCCGATTACATGGTAACATCTCCCCCTCAGGAGTTGAAAAATACCTGAATGAAAATATATCAGGATGGGA
This sequence comes from Pipa parva, assembly GCA_019650415.1. NCBI lineage: Eukaryota > Metazoa > Chordata > Amphibia > Anura > Pipidae > Pipa > Pipa parva. The sequence continues at coordinate 11,153 of WMED01006394.1, read as the reverse complement.
TTAATATAATACGCTACATTCATATGTCTCTGTAGTGGGATGGAGTCCAGAGCACTAAGTCGTCACCCCCTCCTGCAAAATCACCAACTGATTGAAATTCTAGTTGAGGACTGTGATAAGACTGCAATTTTTTAATCTAAAGGCTAATTTACAATGAGCGATTAACCCTCGATGAATAACTTGCCAATATATAAGATGTTGTTCCTTTTGTACTGAGGTACTCACAGCATCAGCAAATGTGGAATTTTCGTTCTTAGTGATCCAACTTGCACAAGTTTGTTATCAGGTCCAATGGGTCAGCAGTTGCGTTGTCAAAAACATCAATTAGTTGCTCAGCTTTAACAGAAAATGATAATTACTATGCAGGGATTTAATTGGTGAATCAGGTGTCTTGTCAGATGCCTTTCTACACAAAAGCATAACAGGAATGCTGTGAGTCAAAATTAAAGGCCAGTTGAAATTACACACATATATATATTGTATTCACCAGACAAGGTAATGCTGTTTTAGTCATTTGACACCACTCACGATGATATAGCAGTTAGGAAACTTGGCAAAGCAAAACTTCCACCCCTCCCTAAAAAAAGGATTTAAAAAGTAGAAATAATCATTGATATCAAATGTTATTTTTAATTTGTGGAATTGTAGAGTAAGAGAGTAGAGGAATCATTGATATCAAATGTTATTTTTAATTTGGGGAATTGTAGAGTAAGAGAGTAGAGAGAATCATTGATATCAAAAGTTATTTTTAATTTGGGGAATTGTAGAGTAAGAGAGTAGAGAGAATCATTGATATCAAATGTTATTTTTAATTTGGGGAATTGTAGAGTAAGAGAGTAGAGGGAATCATTGATATCAAACGTTATTTTTATTTTGGAGAATTGTAGAGTAAGAGAGTAGAGAGAATCATTGATATCAAACGTTATTTTTATTTTGGGGAATTGTAGAGTAAGAGAGTAGAGGGAATCCTTGATATCAAATATTATTTTTATTTTGGGGAATTGTAGAGTAAGAGAGTAGAGAGAATCATTGATATCAAACGTTATTTTTATTTTGGGGAATTGTATGGATTTTTTTTTTTAAAAACCTAAACCTCGGCTAAAAGTTTTGGATGACTAAATAGGTGATATAATTTATTCACAAAATTATGACTTTTTTTAAAAATCAGAAATAGATTTTTCAGCAATAAATAAAATACATTTATTGAAAACATTCACAGGATTGCAGCACAGTCATTTTCTGTGCTATTTTGAGTTTTCCTTTTGTTCAACGCTAAGAAGTTTTTTCTATTAGAAAGAGTAAAATAAGCTACATTCAGGGCTGAGAACAGTGGGGTACAGGGAGCACCATTACTGTCTTTGTTGTTCTAGATAGAAGCAAGCTCTCCTGTAGAGGACAATGTATACTGGACATGCTGATTGACGTTGCTGATAGTTTCTAAACCATCTTTTGCTTTACTTGTCCCTTGTCCTTCTTTCCCTCTGATCTAACACTTTCCTGAATTGATGTGTATAGTTCTCCAGGACTCCCCTAGCCATACTGTGAGGATGGTTTGTTTTATTATCATTGTCATTACCAAATTGCTGTATTTATATTAACTGTTTCGGACCTTGTCAGTAGGATTGCCCTAAACCCTTCTCCTACGTCCGTCCTTTGTTTTCATTTTGTGCAAAAAAATAAATCCAAGCCCTTTAATCCAAAAAAGTTTATTTTGTAGTCATTTGTACGAGACAGAATAAGCGCATCTAAATCTGCACAATTCAGTTCCAGCTTCAAACTGTTTACAATACCTTCATTCCTAGATGGGGAATATCATTTTTCTAGTTTAGTTGTATTGTGTTTCTCACATAGAAACCTACATTTTAAACTCTCTTTCTCCCACTCTGTCCCCTTTCCATACCTCCAGTTCCTACCCCCATTACTCTTTAAGTCTAACCTAAAACCTCCATCCTTGTTTGTTAATATAATTCAACCTGCCTTAGTCAATTTCTCCATTACTCATTCCTACTTTATCTTCCATTCCTCATTTTTTCTTATTTATTATATTTCCAATCTTTTTTCTTTTTTTTCTCCTAAGCCACTTCTCCATTCATCTCATGTAACACCCTTTCATTTTGTCTGCTTTACTCCTTACTTCTGCATATTCATTTCTGCTTTCCTCCTTCTCCCTCGGCAACATCACTCACTCCCTCTGCCATAGCACTGTCAGTCATTTTTATACCTCTGCTCCCCTCCCTTGTAGACTTTTCTCCATGTCAATGGACGCAATACTTACTAATTTCTTAAAATCTGCATTGTCATAGCAATAATAAGTATCACAAGGATAATAATAAATACATTTTGCAACAGTAACAAGACTACATTGCCAGTGTTTTATAATATGCCCCTATATCTCTTCATAAACGCAGATCAACTAAGACAATGAATATTTAGAAAAGTTCACATTGTTTTTTGAACGTTTCAACATCGCCAATATATCGATATCTCAGATTCTGCTGATATATAAAGCTGTTCAATTAAACTTCTAGGACCAAAATTGTTAGCCTGCTTTAGGCTGGCTAGAACCCTTTTTTCCCTGTGGAGTTGTTCCAGTCATTTAGCCACAGATTAATTCATTTTCCCGTAGAAAAAGAACAGCCATATTGAACTGGAATGGAAGGGGAAGCGCATTAAAAGCTCTACGAAGTGTTCCAATTACTGAACAATATTAGTGATATGGATGTTTTCCGATATCAGCTATTTCATTTCAGTCCTATAGAAATCATCTGAATTGAAAAGTCTAGCAAATTAAAAAGTAACATTAAAAAAGCATTGATAAGGGGCTAAACAAATCAGAAAGTTTGAACGTAATCATCATAAGCTTCTCCCAGTGAATAACTGAACTGTGCCTAGAAAAGGAATAGTTTGAAAGTGACATTTTAAGGATTAATGGACTTGTACACGACGGTGTTATCATTAATATTGTCAGTTAAATGAGGCACTCCCATGGCTAAAAATTGCATTGTTATAATGTCATTGCTTTGTAAAGAATACTAATTATTCTAGTATTTTACATAAAGCTCTGGCTAATCAGAATCTATGGATTAGGTTTTCTTATGATTTTCATTATATCATATTAATATGATTTTCACATTGAGCAGGCTTCTACTATGAACAAATGCCAAACTTGTATATGACACTTTTTGACATGACTCATTTATGCCCTTATGTTTTAATGAACATGTAATGGAAAATGAAATTAGAGAAAAAAGCAACAGGTGGTATTTGCTCCATAAAGGTGCCATGTCTACTAATGGTGCAAGGACGATAATCGTATAACTGCCACAAGCCTCAGGCACCAGTCCTGGGGTGTTGTTGGGGTATCGCGAAAAAAGGTAGAGATATGCTGGATATATGGAAAGAAAATGTTAGTAACAATTACCTCTTTATTACACACACAACATGTTTCGGGTAATCCCCTTTATCAAATGTGAATTGTACGTGAAAAAAGACATACATATAAGTGAAACAGAATGAATACGCCCAAACAGAGCCCCACCTTCATCATTAAAAGCACTTGTGAGTGGGAGGAAACTGCACAGAGAATACAGGCCTAGATTCCCGGAGGATTAAAGTAGTATACCTTTTGAAATGTATAAACAAATTAGATTTGTTTGGCAGGATCGATTTCTCATAAACCCATGTTGATATGGAGTTATACATTTTTTTATGTCAAGATATTCTAGGATAGCATCTCTTAGAAAACCTTCAAACAGTTTACCCACAATAGAAGTTAGACTTACAGGTCTATAGTTTTCAGGTTCATACTTTGACCCCTTTTTGAATATAGGGACCACATTTGCAACACGCCAGTCATTTGGAACAGTTCCTGTCATTATAGAGTCCCTAAATATTAAATATAATGGTCTATCTATGACTGAGCTTAGTTCCCTTAAGGCCTTAGGGTGTATATTGTCTGAACCCAATGATTTATCTATTTTAATCATGTTAAGATGGTGCAGTACTTCATCCTGGGTTAAACAGGCAACATTTATTTCTCTTCATTTCACCTGACATTTCATTTTCCTTTATGAAAACAGTGGAGAAAATAACTTTTAAAAAATTGGCTTTCTTCTGACCTGCCTCTACCATAATCCCCTCATTATTTTTTAAAGGGCCAACACTTTCAGTTTTAATCTTTTTATTATTTATGAGATTAAAGAACATTTCTGGGTTTGTTTTACTCTCTTGGGCAATAAGTCTTTCTTTCTCGAACTTAGCTATTTTAATTTGTTTTTTTACATAATTTATTTTGAACTTTATACCTATTTCTAGCTCTTTTGTTCCCATATGGTAGGTACTGTATCTCTCACATAGAGTAATCGAGATTTTTTAAAAATATCCAATTGACTGTCTGTACTATTATTATTGAGAACATAGTCCCAGTAAATGATAGTAAGGGCATCTCTAAGCTGATTGAATTTAGCCTTTCTAAAGGTAAATACTAGTAACCCCATCCCAGTAAGTCCCATTGAAGGTCAACTGGAAATCTCGGATATTATTGTTACTATTTCCTAGATTCCGCCCCCCCACCTGCACCTTTGTTATTCTATCAGGCCTATTAGATAATGTTAAGTCTAGTGGTGCCCCCTTCAACCCTTGTGTTGGTTCCTGCACAAGTTGAGAAAGATAATTAACTTTAGCTATTGACAAAAACCTATTTCCTTTATGGGAACTACAAGTTTCAGTTTCCCAATTTATATCTGGGTAGTTGAAGTCCCCCATTATTACTACCTCATTTTGTTGCTGCCTCATTTATTTGTCCTAGTAGTAAATCTTCAATGGATTCTGTTATATTTGGCGGCTTATAGCAAACCCCCATCAGAATGTTATTACTGTTTTTCTCTCCATGTAGTTCTACCCACAGAGATTCCACATTTTCATTCCTCTTATATATATTTTATCTTAATATGGGCTTTAGGCAACATAAAGACAAACTCTTCCACCTTTATAGTATTTATGAAGCCTTCCGTATGTTACCTTCAGTATCCAGAGAGGGCTAGTTGTGGTTGCCTGAAGTGAGATGGCTGAAATTCAGTCTACAACTCATATGTTTAGCAACTTTCCCACAGTGCTAATACAGTGCTATATTATTGCCCTTGATGGGTTTCAAATAGGATGTTAGAAAGTTAGTAGGGTTGAGTTATGATTTGTATTAGCGCATTGATAGAAAAAAGTAAAAGATCTATTTTAAACCATTTTTTCAGAAGTAATAGTTTATTGTCATTAAGGGGGTAATTCACCAAACAGCGAACTTACCCTCCGGATCCTTCACATCAGTACGCATACCCGGTTATGCGCTCGCTGATGTCCTGCACATGGACATCAGTGAATGCTTTAAAGGGATTCCAGTCTTGGCGAAGCTAGCGAGGCTCTACTCATGACGCCTCGCGAGACTGGAATCCCTTTAAAGCATTCACTGATGTCCGTGTGCAGGACATCAGCGAGCACATAACTGGGTACGGGTACTGATGCGAAGGATCCGGAGGGTAAGTTTGCTGTTTTGTGAATTACCCCCTTTAAGTCTGTAAGTTGTCTGTAGCCTGTAAGTTAATAATTACTATAGTAATTAATAAATCAATTTTCACAGAACCACTTTGTAGGGATATAAACAATTAAATAAATAAATAATAAATGGTTACTAATGAAAAATGATCAATGCCTGAATGAACTGATCAACTAAAACAGAAATGAGTATCAAAAGATTTAAACAGAGTGAAAGACAGTCAAACTTAAAGGCAATAGCACTGCAGATGTGCAGTTTCACCTTTTATAACTCCATCAGGGATAGTGTAAGTTTATACCTCCAATAGTGCTTTATCATTTACTTTATTGTAGTCAGTCTTAGCCACATGTTGTGTTGCTTGGTGCACTTGTGACTCACCTCTCTTTTAAATTAAATTGAGTCCAAAATGGCTTTTCCCAGATCTGAAAAATAACAATAGCTTATATCCATCCAATACAGAAAAAAAAAATCAATTATACAGCCACATCTAAAATGTGTATGCTGTTCTAATATTCATAGTTTACTAGATATTTAAAAGTAATTTTATGAAAATTCATATTTTCAGTCACACACACACACATACACACACACACAAGGCAGTAGAGGGCATCAATTAAAAACGATTTAATTAAACAACTGGGGATGATCATATCCCTTTAAATATGCAAATAAAGCAGGAACCCTCTGTTTTGGGAGAGACAGTTTACTGTGATAAACTTGATACATCTGACTGAGTTCCCATTGGAGACATGATTCTGACACACAATTCCCTGTTATTTGATGCAGGATCTGATTGGTGACAAAATGGATGGATATGTTTTTATGATGCATATTGCCAGACAGATGGCATGTTAAACAGAGCTTCAGCACATTATAGATTCTAAACGAGTCTTTTTACAACCTTTAGAGCTGTTTTTTTCCCTTGTACAACTTCAGAGGAGTCAAACACTGAGGAGTTTGATGCATCTATTGAAACAATAAGAAGAAGCACTATTATTTTTTAATCTGTTGGGCTTGTGGAACCTCGTTAGTCTTCATTGCAGGAAGGCTAATATTAATAAAATATCACTCTAGCGACAGTGAGTTCAACATCAAAAAAACAGTCATTAAATAAACAATCAGAGACACAGATGATTTTTGCCAGGAGCTCGTGTGGAACAGATCTGTGCATGTTAAGCAGAGGGACAGTTCAAGTAATATATTCCTGAATATACGATCAGTTTAACGCCGATAATTAGGATGTAGTCCTTGACTTCGGAGTAGAATAGTATTTCAATGAAAATGTTTTCATTGTGTTTGTGTGCATCACTGCAACTGTTTGATTTCATGTTTATTTAACATCTCCTCTAGTCGCTTAGATCTCCGCTAGTCACTAGATCACTTAGGTCTCTTTCACATCTTCAGCTCACTTGGACCTGCTTAGTAGGTGCTAATGTTTGCATACAATGTTATCTCATTGTTATCTTTGACAATTACTTGCACACAGACATTACAAAACAAGGGATGCCTTTGCATGCAACATTTATGCCTAATGACTAGTCCAAACGGAGTTGCAGATGTGACATGGAGTCGATGTATATTATATTTTCACTCTTATTCTCCTGGAAACTTTCATGAAATTCTCACTTTAGTTTTATGTATGTAGAGTTGTGCTAGTTTACAGGCTTGATAATCATACCATCCACTAGAATGGAAAAGGTAGGAGCGGGTCCAAGTTTGGGTGGAAAAATAATCAATTTCATTTCAACGAGATTTAATTTGAACTGGAGCTTAGCCATCCATGAGGAGATTGCCAGGAGTCAGCTAGAAATTTGTATTTTAGGTGTTAGCACAGGAGCAGATAAGTAAATTTGGATATCACCCGCATACAAGTGATACTGAAAACCAAATGAATTGATGATATCACCCAAGGAAAGAGAGTACAGGGAGAACAGGAGCTGACCAAGGACCGAGTCTTGGGGCACCCCCACTCTAAGTGGGTCAGAAGAAGAGTAGTCATTAGCTTGGGAGACAAAGAAGGAATGATCAGTAACCATGTAAAGTGTTTTGTATCCCTCTGACCTACTTGGACCCATCCCCTCCATCACCAGCAACTGGGGGGTCTACAGAATCTTTAGTCATGTCCCCCTGGTTGATATAAGTCCATTAAATTTCTCACACTTTCTTATGTTATTTTTAGAGTTAAAATATATGAATGCAAAAAAATCCTTGATCAAAACCCATCCTGGTCCATTTTGAAGTTATGGCTCTAAATCCATCAATAATATCTAGAGCTTCCAGAACAAATATTTAAAGATACAGTATGTGAATGCAAATAACACGGGAAGGATTGATATCACAGATTTTCTGAGTTTACGCAATAATTAATGCACAAATATAATTTAGTATTTAGTGTAATGTTGAGTACATTTTCTAGGAATATTAAATCAAAAGAGATTCTCTAGGATAAATGTTTATGATGGAACATAAGAAGTAGAACACGATTCATGCTGTTCATCATAGCAAAATATTTAGCCTCGTGAGAGCTAACTTTTTCCTCAGTACAAAATGCTCGTGTTAAGTTGGTTACTAACCTTACAAATAGTTCATAGTCACATCAAGTGGGAAAATCAATTTTAAATCTACTTCTGTTGTGTAATTCTCAAAATAATTTATAATTCATGGTCTGCAAAATGATTTGTAATTCAGTTTCATGGCGCAAAGAGAGAGGAATGGAAAGGGATTAAATTATCAGTTGAGTAATGGAAATGATCATTCATAGTAGAGATTATTGTTGCACATTGGAGATCTAAAAGCTTAACTAAAATGATACAGGGGTCTAAACTGAAAGAGGACCCTCTTACCAAAGCCAAGTTTAGCAGCTAAATTTACACACAAATCCCGTTTCCTCATCTTTGTAAAAAGCAGTAGAAAAAAACCCTCATTCCGTTACTGTTTTTATTGATGTCCCTCTCTCTAAACCTCAAAGTCAATTGATAAATATTTGCGCATAATTGATCTGCAATTTAAAGAAATATATAAAATTCAGGTTTTTTTGTCATTGCATTATCTACTAGTACGTTCAGATGAGCATGTTTGAAAACAGCATTCCTGTATTAGTAGAGCACTGTTTTGCAGCTTTGGTATCAGTGGGTATTTTGAGCTACATAAAGTTCCTTGTAATTTGGTGGATGTGCGCAACCTGCCAGATGTTTCATTTATAGTACATCCTGTAAGCGAGGAAGGATAAAAAAAGCAGGATTCATGTTTCATATGCATCTGCATGGAAATGGAAGAGTTAGACTAATATTCCTCTAGCCTCATGAGCAAACCCAAACACCAAGAAATTCCAATCATGCCTGAGGATCTCTCCAGTGATATCAAATTAGGATTCATCTCATTGTTTGCAAAATGCAGACATCTGCCTACCAAAGAAAGAGAAAAACAACTCTTTCTTACAATTTATAGGCTTCCTTATTAGCTTAAGGTCTTTAGGCTTTATTATACTAAGGCAGACTCCTAGTTCACAATGAAATGCATAATACATCTCAATGTACCGGTAGATAATGTAATGACACTAAATAGAAGTGTATTCATTTCTTGAAATCACAGATAATTATGCACCAGTACAACAGAATTTACAAACTACAACAGTAGTGAAAGAAACCCTCTACTAATGCTGGTTATATCAATGGGAAGAGTATCTATATATATATATTCCTGTATCTTGTATAAAATATTGTGAATCTCTACATGGAAAGTTTTGATTCTTACGAAATGTATTAAAGTTGGAAAGACTGCTTTCGGTCTTTCCGAATTTATCGTGCGAGATCTCGCATTGTTCCCGTGAGTTTACAGTCTGAGTTTTTCTTTTATCTTAAATTTCTGATATTTTTTGATAGAAAGGTAGTATTAGTAGTATGAATGCCTTTCTATCAAAGAATCAAGATCGAAAAAACCCGCGTGGGAATCTCGTGAGAACAACGCCAGATTTCGCACGATAAACTCAGAAAGAGTGAGAAGCGGCTTTTCTGACTTTATTAGATGTCACCCCCAAAAAATAAATATCCCCATTCACATATTAATAAAATCTCTAAAATCAAAGACAGTTGATCATTAAAATGTTGGTCAATACCAATCTTCCCTATATTCAGCAAACTGTGCGATGCGGCAAATTCGCCAGCTAATGACAGTTGCACACTACACAATAGATGCTACTAACACAGTTTCAACTTCACTATGGAAATACTGACGCGGTCACAAATTCACTAAGTGGAATTCTCTGTTTAGCATATAAGGAGTAGAGAATCAGAGTGTAGCAACCCAAAATGATGAGAATTCATTTCGACATTCAAATTTTCTCACTTTGATAAGTTACCCTCTAAGTCAATAAATGTAATTATTGTGGGGAACTGTGAAATTACCCCCTGGAATATATGGAAATCATTTACGGCCACTTGCTAACCTGACAAGATAGATCAGTTGTAGCTAAGGAGCCTGAGGATGAGACTGGGAAGTAGCAAACAAAGAAGCCAAACAGTATGACCCTTAAGGGTGGTGATTCTAACAAGATATGTAGGTATGTGAATAGATAATTGTACAGCGCTGCATACACTTGTGGCACTTTATAAATAAAATTATCTATATACATACATATGTCTTCCCTATTGAATAAATCAGCCTTGAGCAGACTTATCTTCTTTAGACTCTAAGAGGGGAATTCACGATTGTGCGAAGTGAGCTCCAAATTCTTTGGCTCACTTCGCACAGACTGATATGTGCTCGCTGATGTCCTGCACGTGGACATCAGCGAACACTTTAAAGAGATTCTCAGCGAGACCAAAAGAGTTGCCTCGCCGAGACTGGAATCCCTTTAAAACGTTTGCTGATGTCTGCGTGCAGGACATCAGCGAGCACATATCAGTCTGTGCTAAGTGAGCCGAAGGATTTGGAGCTCACTTCGCACAATCGTGAATTCCCCCCTAAATTGCCTACAGGACCCTCTACCATTGCTGGATTTCTCATCCGAACCTATATTTTGAATTGTATGGTTTTCAGCATGTTTGTCTTGTGTACAGTTACATTTTAAAACAATGTGCAACTTGCTGGCACTCTAGCAATAAACGATAATTATTTTGCATGGAATGAAAAGGACTAAACAATGCACATCATTGTAGTGTTTGTTGTACAAAGAACTGTCTTGATTAAGAAATAATTCCATTCATCCTAGATTAGTCATCTTTGACTTCCAAAGAAGGGTCAGTAGAAGGGAAAGAGCAGAAGATAATTACATTAAATTATTATTATTATTATTATTATTATTAAAAGCACAGAAAAAAGAAATACAATAATAGAATAATACAATGATAATTTAACAGTAGAGGGTGGTTGTTTTATTACAGAGACTCCAAAAGTGAACATCTCTATAACTTTGATATCTGTTTGTACCAATATATAGTGCAAAACTATTCTATGTGAGTAAGAGGTCCTCACAGAGTCAAAGGGGCACACAGGGTTCTGGACCCAGCGTATGCGCATCATACACTGGCGTGTCTGGAACTAGGTAAGTAGTATCGGCTTGCATTGAGCCATATTTTTTCCCACGATGCCTTTGGTAAGACAGAATCAT
>WMED01006393.1:1221-14133 GCA_019650415.1 Pipa parva | reverse complement strand
CCCCCCCCCCCAAATCATGATCTAGCAGGGATATGATTGGAAGAGCTATAATTTCAATCATCATTTAGCCCAGCCCAACCTGACTTGGGAAAGAAAAGTCAGGCTGACAAGGAAGATGACAGAGAGAAACGCTGTATAAATGTACATTTTTTAAAATACATATATATTTACAAAAAACATTTATTTCATTAGTATTAGAGTTTTGAGGTGACAGGTACTTTAATATTCCCCTATCCCTTTAATAACATAACTGTAAATTAATTCTGCTTTACCTTGTTGAACTAAATAAATAAGGTATTGCAGATTGATTAAATCTGATATTAGGAAAAGAAAAGACCAAGATGGCAGATTTCCTATAATGACTGGGGGCTACACAGAGCCTTAATCCTGTGATAATTACCTCTTGCTGCTATATGGTTAGTTTTACTGGAGCCAGCACAAATGGAATTATGTCTGTGCAATAGGGAACAGACAGATGCTTGATGTACCTTTGAATAACTTCCTGTAGGAGACATCCTAGGTGCTTAAACCCAGAGGCAACCTGATATTATTTCAGCACACATTTATTTGCCGTGCTGATAAAAAAATCTATCAAGGTTAGACATTTTGTAGATGAGGCGGTTTAAGCATTGAATACAGAAAACTGGGTTCATAATATTTAAACTAAAATACAGCTGTGATGGTGGGTATAGACTTGTGTAAAAAGAAAGAAAAACATATCACTGAATTAACTGCATGCAGTGTTACTTTGGCAGCAAAGTACGTTTGTAAAATAAAATGTAATGGCATTAGGGCAATATGACAGACACCAAGGCAACAAAGCACCAATAAAATGCATTGCATTGATTTCAATGGCGACCCCATCAAACTGGCTTTTACCTTTCAGCATGACAAGTCTTGAGGCGGGTTGAAGCGGACGCCGTTTAAATGCATTTTACTGTTGTTTAGCCGCCTTTTAGACTCTGGATTTAGTGGCGCAGACTGCTACAATAACCAGCTACTTAATTTTAGTTCTGTTTGCTCAGAGATTGTGCCAAGGCATGTCTAGCAGGGTGCATGGGTGTCTACAGAAAAAAATTTAAGGGGGGAGGCACACTATGACATCATTACATCATTGCTTGCATCATGTTATGATGCAGTGGGATGGATGGGCGGGGCCATATTGTAGATGGCTGTGGCCATCCATTAGAAAGACAGGACAAGACAGGGGGGGCATGTCAGGAGGCTAGGACTACTCCCAATATACTGCTCTGAGGTGAGAATGCCATGGATTTTTTGGGAGGTGCTATTTAATCTGCTTTATCTTATAGAACCTAAATACAATAGTCAGGTAATTTGGAATATAGAGCTGGGAGATTGTGTAGTGACCCAGAATGGGCACTACTTGAATTCCCTTCTGGGTACTGCTGTGAGGGTACCCACCAGTTCAGTAAATCAGGGGAATCCAGAGGTAATATGTAGGCTAATTGGACTAATTGGATTAATGTCTTAATGGGCACTGAACAGTGTAATTCATCAGTTTGCAGAGTAAATGGTTGTGTAAAAAATGTGTTGAGGGGTGCCCATTTGTCTGGTTCCTGCCATGATCTCTGATGGCAGCCCTGGGGCAAGTGAAACTTAGCTTCACTAACCTTGAACTACCACTGTCAGTCTCTTTCTGTTTACCTTAATAAAGCAGGTCCATAGACATTTTCTCTTGGTAGAATGCCTGGTGGCAGGTGTGGAAGAAATCACCGTCGGTGGTCCAAATAGGTGCCACTGTTTTTTCTTGTATTTTGCAGCACCTGAAAAATGATGTGTACCAAAACACGCATTGTGGCCTTGCCCTTAGATAACAAATCCTAATTTCACTATTAATACTCAGATAGAAAACAGATCAGCTAATTATTTTCCAAAGCCATAAATAGTTAATATAAAGTAACATTTAATAGACTTACTGTTGTCACAAACAAAAGAAATAAATGCTAACCCACTCTACTTCTTTACTGCCCAGGATGTACAAACTACCCTACTCATCAATGTATGCAACACTGACATTTGTGCAGGAAATACAGCTGAAGAGGCTTCTGGGAGGTTTATAGACAGCTACTTTCAAAATGGTATCATTTGTAATGCCTTTTTTGTAGTACCGCATTCATAAATAATCCTAACTGGTGCTAGCAGCTACAGAACATCAGTAATCAGGTCTGTTTTTCCCCCCAAATATGTAAAATTATTAGAATTTTCAGAAAAGTCGATTTTTTTTTCTTTCCTCATCCTGCATTGTCATCTATAAAAATAAACTATGAAAAATAATTTAGCTGCGGCGCCTGAAGAGTTACAAGTCTTTTTCCGCGCTACAGACATATCTCATTACTTCAACCAGAAAATCACAGCATTTCTTGCCCACAAACCACAGGCGGCAATCACAGTGTAAGCCTCAAGGGTCATTTCATTTAAGATTTCGTATCGCTGGATGATAGACACACAAAGGCCCATATGTGAGGTCCCGAGGGAGTGGGTGGGAGAAGGGCAGGTAAAAAAAATATTTCTAAAGCATTATTCGGATGACAAATTCACAGAATCTTCATAAATGTGCAAACAGAGGATTGGATACAATGCACACAGTATCACATAAAATTATAATTTCAATGTAATCCATTCTTCCTTATTATATCACAACAACCCCTACAGACATTTTATAACTTCAAAGATCTGGGTTCCACATATGGCTTATTAGCATGTTGTAGGAGACTGATTATTGCATTTATTTTAGCACAAATGGATTTGTACCCTTGCTTTATAATAATGAAGGGTGATGTAAGCGTGTATAGTACTTGATCATTATATTTAGACCAGTTATTTTTATGTCTTAGCACAAAGAAAAAAAACAGCTCAGCTCAGCAATTTAAATGATCTCTGGGTATTTCCAACCAGACATAATAGAAACATAAAAAAAAACCTAGAGAACGTTCAGGCTGGATAAAGTGAAAGAACAGCAAACTTTTATTGTATTATCATCATACAAATGTGCATCTTAGCAAAAGCTTACATCTGTATAACGATGTCACAATATGAAATCATCTGTATAACAATGTCACAATATGAAGTCATCTGTATAACAATGTCACAATATGAAGTGTTCTGTATAACGATGTCGAAATATAAAGTAATCTGTATAACAATGTCACAATATAAAGTGTTCTGTATAACGATGTCATAATATGAAGTCATCTATATAAAGATGTCACAATATGAAGTCTTCTGTATAAAAATGTCACAATATGAAGTCATCTGTATAATGATGTCACAATATGAAGTCATCTGTATAACAATGTCACAATATGAAGTTTTCTGTATAAAGATGTCACAATGTGAAGTCTTCTGTATAACGATGTCATAATATGAAGTCATCTGTATAATGATGTCGCAATATGAAGTCATCTGTATAAAGATGGTACAACATGAAGTCTTCTGTATAATGATGTCACAATATGAAGTCATCTGTATAACGATGTCACAATATGAAGTCTTTTTTATAACGATGTCACAATATGAAGTCATCTGTATAACGATGTCACAATAAACGTTTCCTGTTTTTTTCATTTTATACAGACTGAACAACCTCTACTTTTCATTCTTATATTTTCTGCCTTTATCGTGTTTTTCCTCTGAAAATGTCCAACTCTGATCCATTTTCTACCTTATACTATTTACACTGAAAACTATTTGGCAAATTTCCCTACCATAACCATTATTTTCATTGGGTTGTAAATTTGCTAAATCATGCAGAAATTAGAAATGTGCTCAGATCCATTAAAGTGTTTTGAATGTGTTTAGGTTCTGCATGCTAACAAAATAAAGTCATATGGGTCTTTTAATAACCTGGATACCAAAACCAAAATCAAATGAATGGACATTTTCCTGGATTGAGGCCCTCCTACCTATTCTTAACCTTAGTCTGGGGTCCTCCTACCTACACTTACACTGAGTTTGGGGCCCTCCTACCTACTCTTACCCTGGTTTGGGGCCTTCCTACCTACCTTTACTCTGGTCTGGGGCCCTCCTACCTAACCTTTCCATGATTCTGGGGCCCTCCTACCTACCATTACAATGGTTTGGGGCTATCCTACCTACCCTTAACCTGGTTTGGGGCCATCCTACCTACCCTTATTCTGGTCTAGGGCCCTCATACCTACCCTTACCCTGGTCTGGGGTCCTCCTACCTACCCTTAAAGAACTGATGATACAGGAAAGAATTTAAGAAGCAAACCAATAATCTAGTGTGGCTACAGGTGTGTATTTTATGTGACTAGATTAGTTTAAATAGGAATGCAATAGTTGCGATCACACACACAGCGTTAAAATGCGCTGTGTTTTCCTACTGACATTCATTCTGATTCATTTTGTAATAGCAAAAAAGATAACAAAAAAAGCACTTATAAAAATTAGCTGACAAAGAAAATCCTCTCCACTAAAAGCAGATACATTGGCAGCCCAGCAGTACATTGGCAGCCCAGCAGTACATTGGCAGCCCAGCAGTACATTGGCAGCCCAGCAGTACATTGGCAGCCCAGCAGTACATTGGCAGCCCAGCAGTACATTGGCAGCCCAGCAGTACATTGGCAGCCCAGCAGTACATTGGCAGCCCAGCAGTACATTAGCAGCCCAGCAATACATAAGCAGCCCATCACCGGACAGTTTGGTGTAAAGTCCTTTGAGTATGTCAGTGAGTCTAGGTGAAAGCTCTGTAAAGGAAAGTCTAGGAAATCTCCCAGTTGGATTGTTGAATCCTGTTCCTAAGATTTGAAGAGGATTTTCTTTGTCAGTAAATTTTCATAAACACTTTTTCGTTGTCTTTTTTGCTATTACAAAATGAATCATAATGAATGTCAGTTTGCAAACGCAGCACATTTTTACGCTGTGTGTGATCTCAACTGTTAAATTCCTATTGAAACTAATCTAATCGCATAAAATACACCGTGTTCCATATGCTCTAAGAAATAGCGCAGGTAGTGTTCTAGTGTAATACGCGCTCAATGAACACTAATGTGAATACTTTTCTTCCATTAGCATTGTTCCCTACGGATTCTTTCTGGTGTCTATTCTGGGCGTATTTTTGCTGGACATTTTTTTTAATACGCTGTGAACATTGCCTTAGCCCCAGTTCAGGCTAGAGCATGTATGCGCTGCGCTTTTAAAGAAGCACATCTTGAAAATATGCTGGCAAATTCAGGCTGGCGTGATTTTCTATTGTACTTACCTGACACAGTGTGAACACTCTCTCGGCGTTCATGACTCCTCCTATCTGGCCTCATTCTTCACGTTGCGTATGTACGCTTAGGAGAATGATGTGAAGTGTTCCAGCGTGCGCACTCTTGCGTTATGATCTAGTGTGGCCAGAGCAAGGTAAGTACTATAGGGATTCACAGCACGCTTTTTTTTTTTAAAGCGCCCTTTGACTTGGGTTACTCCCAGGAAGATACGTACTATAAGCTTTTCTTAGTTGTAACAGATATTCCAAAGCAAACATATTTCTATCACTTCTAGTTCCCCTTGCTATTGCCTTGTGAATTTCCAGGCTACTAACTGAGCTACAATCGCATATTCAGTATTAATCCCTGCTGCATCTGTAATTGTTCTCCTAAAATAGGAAAACATTTTATTGTTTAACAAGCAGGCTACCACAAAATTTGATTGAAAAACCAAAGAAATTTCTTTCTCTCTACAGAACAGGTTGCAACATGTGTGACATTTTTCCAAACGCGCTCTCTGAATGAAGCGTTGCGAAGCAGGAATTAAGAATATTTGAACGTATACAGAACACTGTCTGTATTCAGTCAGCTTGCAGGTGCAGTGGATATTCTAATCAGGACAGCGAATGATAGATAGTGAAATGGAAGTGTTACAGTAATGATTAACTAGATATGTTTCCTAATATGTATTCAATAAAATGTCAGTTGAAAATAATAAATAACACAACGTAAACATGCATTTTCGATACATATTAATTCAAATGCAATAGTATCCCTGTAAGATGAAGCTCTGCCAATAAAAACATGGGCTACAGCTGACAAATGTTCATTTAAAATGGTTCCTTCAATTGAAGATGACCCCAATGTTCTCACAGGTCACAATATGAAGTCATCTGAAAGTTCTTAATAATTTTATAAAAAATAAAAAAAAAAACATGAAATTTCTCAAATAAATGGGTCTTCACTAACCAGCCAAGACACATTTCCTATGCAATTTTATTAATGTATTCCCAGCTTCTTTATAGATGTTTCTCTTCCTTTTTTTTGTCATTTTCTTTATATTTACAACTCTATAAATATTGAATGAATCTATAATGCTGTGCCTGAGTGATGTTATTGATGTTAAATTATGCCAGTATATGTTGTACAGACTGATGCTCACCCATTCTTCTGACCTGAGATGGGCTTTCATAACAAGTCATGCTTAAGCAACTTCCTAAGAGTTATGTTAATTGTGAAGGAAACATGTATCCCTTTGTATAAAACTATTTCCCTGGACATGGGGCTGGATCCCACATACTGTAATCATGGCAGGAACAGATATCTCCAGGTGTTATAAATACCAATATTGGTTGCAAGGTCAATGCAGTTTTATATTGTTTATACATTCATCCTTCTGCCCAGATGACCTTTGTCAAATCTATCTTTGCCAGACCAGTAGTTATATTATGGACCGGTGAAAAATCAGAATTGGGCCCCTCTTACCACTGTAATTTTACAGAAAATTACCTGTTTCCAGCAGTTAAAGAGGCAATTTTGGGCTCCTTTCCCCATGGGACCAGTAGAAGCTGCTTCCTCTACTTGTATAGTATATAAACCATAGCAGTCTCAGGTCAATATTATTATTAAGTACCTTATGTTACATATTTCTTGGAACTTTCTGGGTCTACCAAGCACCTTGGGTAAATCCAGGATAACTCAAGGGTTACCTAGGGTTCTTTTCCTTATTGGCTTATATCAGGAACTGGCTGTTGTGTCTCAGGTGCTGTAGCCCCTTTTATTAATCCTCTGAGTAATTAGCCTGCCCTGGCTGTCTACCCTAAAGATTATCTACTGCTATATAACTTATGTCACTGAAAGTTCATGCCAGATTTTATGAACAACCATGAAATTCACTCAGTGAAGCCAAACTACTCCCTAGCAGGAAGCCAGGGAAGGAGACACAATGGGATCAAACAAAGCCAAGGGGTCAGAAAACCAGTAAATAGACAAGATATAGTTAGAGAAAGCCAAAGGTGCAACCCTCCAAAATAAAAACCAGAAGAAGACACCTGAAGTACAACAAGCTGACAATTTTAAGGATTGCTATGGGTGCATGATTTGTGGTTGGTGTGTTTATTGTCATGTTTGCGCCTACTGAAAAACATGCGCATATTGTATACATGACATGTGTATTGTCACAACAGAGATAGAGAGAAAAAATGAGACTGGGAATTATGGGAGATAGAGGAACCGAGGGGGTTAGCAAAAGTCTAAAGGATAGATGGGCACAGATAAGGGACTACTGAGGGAAAAAGCTTGTTTGTGCTGCAGGAGAACTTAGCTGGAGGAAATGGAGGGGTAAGAGAACACAGTTACAGATGAAGGGTGGCTGGGACAGCTGCTGGAGGGAGGGGCAGAAGAGTAGAAGATGGAATGGGAGGGTCTACAGGTGGGCTAAGGAACAGCACTGTTGCCAGACATGACTGGATGGAATCAAGCCCTGGATGGTTGGAAGGAACCCGAGAAAGAGATGTACTTAATGGTTCTAATTATGGATTTTCTAGGATACAGTTTGGCTTGCGGGAGCATGGGGAGCCCAGAGTTGGTATTATCCTTTACAAAGGGAGAAGGAGGTACAACAGAAGTATATGGCAACAGGCAGAATTGGGGTCAGGCTGTAACTTGGCAAGGGAACAGGGACAGCATGCTGGCCTCAATACAAAAACACCACACCATACATGATCATGTGACACTGTGCAACCTATTGTTACCCATCAGAATATCAACCCTGCTGGGTCCCTCAGGAGCCAGGGGCCCCAGGCGTAAGCTGAAAATGCCTTCTTGCAATGCACCATTGGTAATCAGGCTGGAAACACATTCACATTAACATGAAATGTCCCATTAATACAATAATGAAGTTCAATTACCCAAAGATTTGTTTGTAGATGAAACCTAGCCTGATTCTCTGTCAAAACAGCAGCATTCAAGGCAAGCAGGCATTTAGGGGCATTGGACTACCCTTTCCTCTTCACTACATTACAACTAGTTCTGAAATCACAAATGTCAGGTTCAACGTTTTAAAAATTATAAACACCTGGCCTATATTACTAGCAAGGACAAATGCACCCTTTCATCTGAGTGCCCAATTTCTATGTTAAAATAGCATTCACTTTCACTTTAATTGGCACCAGCCATGAATATTTATTATCCAAAGTTCAAATAATAGGCTTGGGTGGGTATTTGTCTATGTAACAAATGTAACAGATACAGTATGTCTGCAAACAGCAAGCTGCAAATAAAACACAAAGCAATCTAAATTACAACTTTGAGTTCAAAGGAAACATTTTTCATAGGACTGGAAAGGAATAATCGACATGTCAATTCAAATGACACATTTTACTGGTCCTTTAATCTAGCTCTACTGACAAGCCAAATGACTTTAATTAAATGACATTATACTTGTCCAATTTTGGTTATGGATTTTTTTCAAATCAAAGCAAAACAACATTATTGCCACACATAAGAGATGCCTAGTACAGCCACATTATTGCATGGTTGGTCCTTTTTAGATAAGTACAAATATTAAGATACATAAATATTGTACCAATGATACATTATTTGTCCATGTATTTGGTAAATAAAAGTATAAGAAAAAGACAAAAAAAAAATCAGAATTTGCCTATCACTATTGATTAACTGATTCTTGTCTTGTATTTATATAGAAGATAATTTCTGTAATTTAAAAGGATATTAATAGACACTGAAGCATTCCATGACCATATAAAGGCAAGAGGCAGAGGAAACACACATCTAAAAAAATCAGGAACTCAACTTCCAAGATGTCACTCAGACTCCTGGGTACACTATGACCCTCAATGAGGAGCGCTGTTACCAAATACATTACTAATAATATATATACTATTGTCCTGCCTCTTACCTCCTGGATAATCATTTTCCTCCCAAGAGAGCTATAACCAGGCCTTACCTATCTAGCACTATCAGTTGATCCATCTGAAAAGAAAGGATGGACACCCCGCTTCATAGTAACTCACAATATATACTTTAGGAGAGTCCTGAATGAATGACATAAAATATAGGTCTTGATTATTGAGTAAAACTAATAGCTGTAATGGGCTGCTATTCCGTTTGATCACTAGATGGAGCTCTTATTACAAAAACAGCAGATCAGTGAGCAAACAGGATTTATATTTTGCAAACCTGGCTACATTTTAAAAATATATAGATTGAAAAATTTGAAATCATGATACACAACTGATGACTCAGACCATCAGGGCTTTATTCATCATAATCCAAATAGTCGTGAAAAGGTGTGAATTTGCATTTAGTCACCACTTCCCCATGTTTGCTTATTCAGCAATCTCTGCAATGTGCCAAATTTGCAACTAATTCCAAATTTGCAACTAATGCGCATTCCTTTGCCGCATTGGGGGGGGGGGGGGGGGGGGGGGGGGGGGGGGGGTTGATGGCAGGACTCTGGTGTAATGTAAGGCAACTATTTCTTCAAAAGTGACAATGACGACTGCGACTAAGAGCCTCATTGATTGAAGGTTGAATAGTCATGTAGAGGTCTGAATTCACATCTATTCGCCACTTCCCCAAGTTTGCTCATTGAGCAAACTCCACGATGTGGTGAACATGCAACCAGTTCGGGCAACTACGATAATACCAATCTTACAGAGCACTTTGTATCACTTGCTGTGTGTGTGTGTGCATAAGTACTTCTACTATTGACTAAGCAGAGGAGTGTGTCAAAGGAGCAAATGCGATTAGGTGAACTGCTCCGAATTCACCTGTTTGACTTTGTCACTTCAGACTGGGGGCTGCTGACAGGGTACCGCATTCTACTTCTATCCGACTGACTATGTCACACAATGCATGCACTTAGCCAATAATGAGAAGTGAATTCATGACTATTTTGCAGATGCAATCAAGGGATATGGTGAGAATGACGTCAGTGCACTTCACTGGAGGAATTCACATCAATTTGCATGACTTCCCATCCTACTTCTATTAGACTGACTTCACCACACTACACTCCCAGCAGCATCCATTGCTTTCTGCAGCTTCATGATTAAGAATTAATTTTGTGACTGTTTTGGTGTAGAGTCTCAAATTGTCGCAAAGTGAATTCCCAAGACAAATTTGGACTTTTTATAAATAAGGAGCTTAGTCAGTGGACTCCCTTGCGTAATATGTTGTAGTATGCAAGTATGTAAGATGCAGACTATTTGTTGAGGATATTATATTATACAGTTATTTGTTACAAATATAACTGTTTAAAATTGAATTTTTCTTATAGCTACTGAATTCTAATGAAAATCTTACCTGCTGGAAAACTGGACTGTCTTGACAATTAATGATCTAATCAGTTCTGCTAAATATTACACCCACTGATTAGCACTGCAAGAGACAGATTACAGGAAACATTCTGCTCATTTACAGTTTACTCCCTTTCCATTATTTGTTGCTAAAGTACAGCAGCCATAGGTCATTTTTTTAAAGCTGAGTAAACAGAATTAACACATTTGTATAATCGTGAACTTCAAAGCAATTTATTATACAAGAAAATGATACCATTAAACTCCTAGGAAATCTAATAGTAACTCTTGATTTCTCCCTCTCTTTTAGTATTTTCTCACAATCCTACTGATAAAGACTCATGTATATTAGGTGTTTTGCCATAAATATTTGGTGGGTCCATTTGGGATCCCGTAAATGTGACAATGGAGTTATTAAATGAAAATCTGTTATCTACATTACATATAACATACATATATATCAGATGAAACTGGGTGACTAAATCTGATTAGAGATATTGTCAAATTAACACATTTATGTTCCTAAAAGTGTGGTTTAGTGAACCTGTTTGAAGAGGCAATGGAATTGACATATGTTGATCCAAAAATGATTGCCATGACAGATAGTGACAGGAATGCATAACCCCTCAAGTGCCAAGCTGGGACAGCCTCGGTTAAAATATTTAATGGTGTGACGGGTGCACTGCCCCATCTCTTCCAATTGGCTTCCCACTAGTAATGTCACTGAACAAGTGATATCACTGGCGTACTGCCACCTTCTCCTAAATGACTGTGCACTGATAATATATTTCCAGTAGACAAGCCATCAGATACAACGTGGGGAGAAACCAGAAGAAGACAGAGACTCAAGACTGCACCAAGGAGAGCAAGATCATGGTAGAAGACCCTAAAAATAGGACTACCCCATGGAATCTGGGAGACCAGGAGGTCTGAGTATCTGTAAATGTTCCATATAGTCTCCATTCAAAATCAAAATTGAAAACAAAGTGAAACACTCATCAGGTCAGCTTCACAGTGCCGATTCTTTTACAACAAGTGGAAAGAGCATTCTGGCGCACTAAAAATATTTATAAATATTTACCCCCCCCCCCCCATCCCTATTTAGACTCTACTAGCTGAAGTCCTGCAACCTCAGGACAGTGCCCCTTAAAAATTGTTCTCTATATTTTTACAGACAACATCACACCTGAAATAAAGGTAGCTATGTCCTATTTTTTTTCCCAATAGAGTGGTGCTTAAAAGCTAAACAAGATTTGTGCATCCAGAGACCTGTCTGTGCTTCTTGGTTGTTTAATGAAGTGGACAGAGATCAGTCTGTTCCATCTCACTTCTTCCACATGCTGTTTTTTTTATGTGCATGAATCCGCTCAGTTTGACAGATGAGCTGCTGGTGCCATAAACAAAACTACTCAAAAATCAGGCCTTTCCAGCTATCTTAAGAGGATAGATTTCACATTATAAGTATTTACTCTTTAAACATCATCTGCCTGCGGCACATATGTTTTAGGAAATTTTGGATTTTTGTGCTAATTTCTATAAGCTTGTAAATGTACTTTTTTAATTAAAAATCTGTCAATGGGAAATATGTATGAAATCCCTGTTCATCTAATTCATTTTAAATTAAATCTAATAGGTGAGTGGCAGTGCGGTTAAAGTTCTGCCAGGTAACTATCTGTTGAGAAAAGAAAGTAGAATTCTAGAAAGATTATAGATTAAAAGATGAATTTTTACAAAGTACTGGATTTTCACATTTTATTGAATTACATGAAATCTAGCTTTTTTTTCAGATTGATACCTTTGCATTTAATCTGTTATCACATCTTGAACATGATGACATCATTAAAATAAATAAAAAAACAGGCGATCCCATGAATGCTCAACAATGTCAGTGATGTCACAAACATTTTTGTGAATTGAGTCCGATCTTGGTTTCTGCTTTAGACCATTTCATTTATTTAAATGCTGAATAAACTATATCACTATTCCCATTAGCATTAGCTATTATATATGGCGACAATAATGTTAATACTGGAAACTGTAAACACAGAGGGGATTATTGTCTAAAGTGAGAAATTTGACTGTCAAATTTTCAAATAGTGGATTCCCATAGCAAATCTATGAGTGTGACAATTTTAAAGTTGCGACTGTAACATTATTCCTATAATGAAGTTCTGACTCCTACATTAGCAGTCTATTGCGTCTCTAGCTGGTGAATTCAAACCTTTAAAATATAAATATTGATTGAAAATAGCTATCGCCAGTACCGGCTGTGCCATTAGGCAGAGTAGGCAAATGCTAGGGGCGCCGCCTATCCAGGAGGGCATCCCTAGCATTTTTTTTTTTTACAGTTCTGGCCA
>WMED01006392.1:6165-18518 GCA_019650415.1 Pipa parva | reverse complement strand
TTGCAGTGTGCCTGAGATTCAGGGAGTGTGGCTCCATGGGGGTCTATCAGCACAGTATGCACTCCCTCCCCCCCAGTGCAGTGTGAGGCGCTTACTTGCATTGGCAGGGCTAAGCATAATGCCAGGAGCTGGGTGCAGTGATCATGGTGCATTGCTTTTCTAATGTGGGCAGGGGAAATGTGCTTTTTTGGAGCTGGCAGCCTGTTTGTGAATTAGGGAGGCATTGGATCTTTTCTGGTTAAGTAAAGCATGTAACCATGGTAGGGGTTAACACTGGCAACCCCTTGGCCCTCCAGCAGTTATGAAACTGCAGCTGGGACTTGTTGTTTGCTAACAGCTGGAGAAATTTGCCTTTCAACTGGATGGGAGAAGGAGCAGTGGTAGTTTTCCTTTGGTGAAAGTATAGGAGCTCATATCTATTATTTCATGCAATAATATAAAAACTTTGAGTATTCCCATTTATGTGCTTCCAGAAATACAGAATAACAGCTGTTTGTATAAGAAGTAAATTGACAGTTTCTGACAGGTCTGTCTACTTCTGTTGTTCAGACCTTGAAAGTCAGACTATGCACTGGCCATTCCTTTTTGTTTGAAGATGTAAATTTTTCTTTCCCCACTGGCCCTTTCAGGTAAATAGAGCCCTGGTGCATTTTTCATCTCCTGGAGTCTTTACACCCTTTTTTTCCCCCCACAGATTGTTAGCACTCAGAAGTTTATTGCACACATACACGGGATGCATCAGGAAGTTTCTGTCAGTTGATTTTATGTCTGCTTAGATTGTTCAGTACATTGTTGTTATTTGGCAGTAGAAGGCTTATGCAATTCAATGGCATTAGTGTTAAGAGAGAGATGAAACCTGGAATTGTGTGCATTCTACTTCAGCTACACATGGATACTATGCATTTTAGTATTGATTAAGTAGCTTGTTGGACAGTTTATCGTAGTAAAAGGTTTAAGAAGTGCAAGTAAGTAATGCTTCATCTCATTGAATGGACGCATTGGGCAATTTTGCTCAGTTAAGTGGTTTTTTGATGTTTTCTGTCAGCAGACAGTTAGGCAGCCCAGTGACGCATAGTGTTATGAGTAATCCTTCAGATTCTGTATGATGAGATTATTGCAGCCTATGTTATTTATTGAGTTCTTTCTTGATGAGTTAGAGAAATAATTTTGTATTCTCTGTAGTAGAATAGCTTTTAATATTGCTTTAATGCATTATTCTGTGTTGTGAAAAATGATAAACTGTATTATGGCATCAGTAACAGTACTTGTCCAATCTTAACTCTTGGGGGGTAATTCAGGAAAGTGCAAACTTACCTGACGATCCTTCAATTCACCTCACAGAGACTGGTATGCGCTCCCTTCTCTCCTGCACGTGGAGATCAGCGAACGCTTTAAAGGTACTTCGGCTCACCTTGCGACCACTCGAGTCGCCTCGTGAGACTGGAATACCTTAAAAGCGTTCGCTGATCCCCGCTTGCAGGAGAGCAGGGAGCGCATACCAGTCTCGGCGAGGTGAATCGAAGGATCGCCAGGTAAGTTCGCACTTTCCTGAATTTCCTGAACTTGGTCTTAACTTAACCTTGGGTGTCCCATGTAACAGTCGTATATGACTAGTATATAACAGCTACCTCCCATAGTATTAAACATCTAGAAAATTATATGACACATATTCAACCTCCCTAGCAGTTTTCCTAACAAATTGACAAGGGATGTGCTAAAATATGTTGTGCTTGTCAGCCAAGCACCTTTTTTAGGTATACATTGTATTTCTTTTCAGTTGCTATTGTTGGACATGTTCCTGGAACCAGAATAACCCTGTTCTTAATATCCTATTACTGCATCCCACTTTTTTGGGGTGTTTACCACGTATAGTTTAGACCTGGGCATTGTGCGGCCCGTGGGCCACATCTGGCCCTCTAACTATCTCTGACGGCCCGTGTAAGCATGCGAAAATGGGTAGGCGTGGTCAATTGCCATAGGTGCTTGCGAGTTAAGTATATTAATCTGGCCCATAACTCCATTCCAGTTTTTCATGTGGCCCCATGAGAAAATTAATTGCCCACCCCTGGTTTAGAGAGATGCTAGATGTACACTTTTTGCGTTAAACCTTTTCTGTTGTAGTTTACTTGGCCCTACAATCTTGAATCGTCTACATTTATTATGTCCTCTTGAAAGTATCACTTTTTTTTTTGTTTTTGAGGTTGTAGAGAAAAGCATTTTGTCATATTTCTTTTGCTGTAACGGACTCTTTCAGAGTTATTTCTGTAATACATTCTGTCACTGATGGGAGAAACAACATGTTGAAAACCCAGTTAGGTCAGCTCTAACCTAGGAATAAACAACTTCCATCATTCCTAGGTTATACAGTTCACCTGCTGATTGGAGAACACCTAAATGTTTTATTAGCGGGACTTCATCATTTATGTTTGTTGTAATAAAGTAATAGCTCATTGCCGTTGTTAGCTAGCTATTCACCTCATTATTCTGTTGTAATAGACACTTCTTTTACTATATGTAATTTCAATCTTTTTAATTGGTGGTCAGTGAAAGGTGTGGTCCTTCAGTGGACACTTAGGTCTCTGAAATGCCCAAAAGCATGATCAGTTTGGAGTTTAATGTGCAACATCATTAATTAAATAGGATTTGGTCAAACTATATGGGGAAAGTTGTACTACTGGGCTCAGCCACCATTGCATTATTTTAATATTGTAGGTCGTTGATTTTTCCTCTTGGTGTAAATGTATGTATACAATAATTCTTGTTTGTATAGGGTTAATTTTAGATGGTACCTAATTGTGACTCACAGCTTACTTCCTTGTCAACACATTTTGCTGAAGTAGTGCCCATTCTGCTGGCACAGTTAAGTATGCCTATTAACTCTTTTCTAGAGGGACCTGTTGCTTAGCAATGTCTTGCATTCTGAACTTAGCAGAAGCCAAATGATCTGGTTCAGTGAAGTGCTATGATTTGTGCACACAGCATTATGGAGAATTGTATGCTTAGAGGAATTAACTGTCCTACTCTGATTTGCTTGCATCAAAGAGAGATGATTTTTGGTTTTGCAATAAGAAAGAGAAATTAAGATTGCAAGTTGCCTTGACTAAAGAGATGATCTTCTTTTTTTTTTTTTTTGCTTCTTCTATATTTCTTTGTTAAAAGTGGATAAGGAGTTACCTTATTTACAAGTGTTAGTGAAATATTTAAACCTAAAGAAGCTTTGGATCAGTAATTACAATGTCTGTTAATACTAATCTGAATCCTATTAAAGAGAATTACCATTGATCTTAGATTTCCTTATAGAGAGGTCTGGTACATTCAAACTGAACTCCATGCTTTCTTTCCCCCAAATTATGTATTTGGTAGATTTAGTAATAATGTATGAATGTCTTATCCTGCCATGACATAACTACTTTCATAGAAAAATCTACAAATTTCACCATAACAATTTCAGAGTATAAATATTTTGCAAAAACTGCATTCTTTGCCAGGATTTTGCTGTTGATGTTGAGAAATTTATATTTTTGTGCCTTTGAAGTTCAGACTGGTGTTTTCAAAATACAGAAAAGTAAATTTCATGTATCCCAAAACAAGAAATGAATACAGTACTTAGTTTGTGTATGAAACCAAAGCGGTGAACCTTAGACATGCAAACACAAATTTGTGCTGTACTCTCAACATGGCCACAAAGTAAAACCAAACTGTATTATTGCTTCAGCAACCATGCTCTTATTATGTTATGACTGATGTTTAAATCTATGGTCCTTGACAGTCTCTATATGAGATCAATGCCTCGTCTAGCAGTATATTTAAACTCTGTTTCCTTTGTTTGTGTTTTGATATTGGTCAAGGAGCTCCTCTGTACTTTAAACATCCAGTTATTGTCTGTTTTTTACCAGTGTCACTGTTATAGTGTAACTGATTCTTCCAGCAAACATCCTCTTAAAGCTTCCTTCTGCCTATGTGAGCTAAACAGTTTTCCTTTCGCTCTCAATGGCAATCTGCTTACTGTATAGTTTGTATAGTTGTGACCGTATTTGCTTACCTCTGCTCCTCTATGCCCATTGTCAGACACTTTGCACTGTCTACCAGATCTCCAGAGGAGAATTAGGTTATAAACAGTCTGCTCCCCTACTAGTGCACAGTGCTTGTGTGTGCACATGAGGTAAGGAAACAATTTGAGGGAGAATTATGCTCGCCAATGGGGGGGGGGGGGGCTTTGTGGGGGCTCCACCTACTTTACTGGTGGGTACTCCTTCAGACTGCTCTACTGACCCAAGGATTTTTCTGAAGCAACGGTACCTGCCGCAGGTGAATGCTTTGGCTGCAGGCCAAGTGCTTTTGTACATAACAGGGAATTTCAAGGTGACTTTAAATATCCTCATAAATAAAGGGGTACATTATCTGTTATACTAGACAAGGACAATTTGGAAAACAATATAATATATATTTAAATCTTGAAACCTCACAAGAGGGCGTTAGCGCCAGATAACAAAAAACAGTTGGTACTCCTTCATCTTTTTGTTAAAGGACACTGAAAATTATGTGATGGCCTGTCTCCATGTTTCAGAAATTGCATGCGTAGCCTTGTCAAGCATTTACTTACTGGAGGGCTATCTCGGCTGTTGGAGAGATGCAGAGGCAATTATGAGAAGTTTCTGTTGTAATAGGTGTAGCAGTAGGCAACTAGTCATTAATAAGCTTTTAAATGACAGGACATTCCATGTCCATTATTTTACTACTGTCTATCATCAGGTATTAAGTCACTAGTGACACAATAGGGTCGTGCATGCCAGTATATTATACATATTAGTAGTAATAATAATTATTTAAATGTAGCTAATTTTTTTTCTGACAATCCTCTCTCTCACATAGTGCATTCCAGCTTATTTTACTGATCTAGGAGATGACCCTGCAGCATCCCTTTCAATCACTTCTGTTTGAGAAACACGAGTACTTCCAACCCCAAGAACAGGAAGTGGAGGAATTTAGAGGATTTAGTTGCATTAGGAAATTCTGCAGAAGGGAAATGGCTCATCAGAATGTGCTGGTTTTTTTTTGTTTTTGTTTTTTTAAATGTGAGGTAGAAATCCTGGTTATTTCACCTGTGATGCTTTCCTTTCAAAAATAGGAAAGAAATCCTTTTTTATGTTTAGTATTTTGATGTGAATATTTGTTTCTGTATACTTTTTTCACTAAAGGAAACTTACTAAGTACATCTGCTTGTACCGTGTGTCATTGGTAGACTGATTAGTCACATAATTCTATAATTGCCTTTTATAGAAAGACAGAGGAGTCACAGCTGATGGAATGTTGGTTGACCACATTACCCACAGCACAATATAAAGATGTTTAATTACCCTGTTAGTGATGTTACAATATCCATGTTTACATTCTGTTTAATAGTCTAAAATAATTAGTGCATACAGTTTTAATGCATCATGTTTAACAGTAGTGTTTTGATGCTGCTTGAACTACTAAATACCAACCTGTCTAAATTGCAGTCCTGCTTTAGCTGAACTAAAACTTTTAAGTATCTACTAACCAATAACTAGCCATGTGTCAGCCAAAAAACTATTATATTTCCCATGGATCTCCCTGGGGTTCCCCCCCCCCACCAGTTAAAATAGCAATATTTGATTAGAGATATATTTTACATATTGTAGTATGTCGTACCTATGGCATTCCTTTTTGAGATGAACAAATTCACATTTCCAAGCCTTTTCCTGTAGTTTAATCCATCAGTTCCCTTCATTTGGTTTCTTGCCTCTGAACTTATTCAAGTTTGTCTATGTTTTGTGTAATTGTTTGGTCCGCATAACTAGAATCCATATTCCAATTCTACTCTTATTAATTGAGTCACAATTAACAGAGCCATTTTTCAGTATTCATACTGTTAAGGCAATTTCACAAGGTAGTATATTTTTGCTGTGTGACCTTTATATAGTGTTATAATGCTTTTTCGCAAGCTGCCACTGACTTGCCTTTGTATGTACTACCGCTATCCTCTAAGAAAATTTGGCCATGGATGTTTTACAGCTGGATTTCCCGAGCGATTAGCAGCGGTAGAGAGGCAATTCAGTAAATAATTGAGGTGTTTTCACCCAAATAAAATTGCTCTGTGGCTAAAACATGTCATATGAATCTGCCCTTACTTTATCCAAGAGTGAAAAAATCTCATTAGCTCCTGGGCAGCTGACTGATACAGGATGTGTCCGACTATAAAAACATTATTCCCTGCCTTTTTATGAGCAAAAACTGGTATCAAAGTGAAAATAGTATCAGGGGCTTTTCCTGCTTTCTGATGACATTTTTGTTTCCGTATTCTAATGTTTTGTTTAAATAGCTGACTAATAGGCTGGATTGCTGGCAAACATTGGTTTGGACGCTCTGGATAAGTAATTCAAGTGTAAAGATACTGGTTACAATTATTTCCTTAGGTATGCTGTCAACAAAAAAGTTACCCACCTTACAACGATATTTTGGAATGCATGCCCTGCATCAAATCTAGCATGTATCTTGTATATTGTGAAATAAATAATAGTAAAAATAAAACAAACATTTTGTATCCTTTATCAAGATAGTCATTGTGATGGAGGCTAGCCAGGCATCCTAAGGAGTCGCATATATATATATATATATATATATATATATATATATATATATATATATATATATATATATATATATATATATATATATATATATATATATATATATATATATATATATATATATATATATATAATATAATATAACTGGCAACCCACCTTACAATATTGCTTTTTTTTGGCTAAGGCTGTGCTTACTACTTTTATGTAATGCTGTGCTTTTCCCTCTGGTGTTAATCTCTTAATCCCATTTTATTTATTTGGTTATATCTTGTGTCTGCATTGGGGATTAGTCACTGGACATGTAATAGTGCAAATTGTTCTTGCTGTAAGATGGAATTCTTTCAGTAGTCTGTTGTCATTGTAATATTGGTCCTAGTCGCAGTGTATGTTAGTTTTTCAGTGGAACCAAGCTCTCATTCATTCATCAGTATGCAGAAGAGAATTTGCACAGACACACATAAGATATGGTGTATAACCTTTTTTATTGACCATCATTGCAGGTTCATCAGCCTGACGAAGGGTGGTCTATACCCCCCGAAATGTTGCTTTGTAAACCTGCACTGTTGGTCAGTTAAAAAGGTTATACACCATATACTATGTGTCTGTGTACAAATTCTCTAATACATGGGCAGTGTGGTGGCTCAGTGGTTAGCACTGCAGCACATGCAGTGCTGAATTCTGGGTTCAATTCCACACTGGAGTTTGTATGTTCTCCCTACACCTGTGTGGGTTTCCTCCCATAATCCAAAAACATACATGTGTGTGAATGATTAGGGAAACTAGATTGTAAGGGACTGAAGTGAATGACTAATCTCTATAATAATAATATATAGCGCTATATAAAAATGAATAAATATAGAAAGAAAATACATACATCACCATTTATGGTGAAGTGTTGCCCCACATCTAACAATTTAGCATCACTACCTGTGAAAGAAAATTAGGTGTGCACTTCTGCAAACCCTTTGGAGCACCTCAGCTTGCATAGAATAACCCTAGACCAGTGATGCCCAACCTTTTTTGGCCTGGGGGCCATATAAATTTGTGATGCGCGTGTCACGGACTGCTTCAAAGTCGCGACCGCTACAAATTTTAAACTAACAGCTGCGACAATATTTCTATAGTAAACTCACGACTATGATGATATTCTCATTATAAAGATGCGACTGTCTTTAGCTGGCGAATTCACACTTATACGCAACATTTCGGATTTCAGAATTCAGGCCGCGGGTCATAGGTTAGACATCGCTGTCCTAGACTTATGCCTGTAATAAGCATTTATTCAGTAAATAAATCTGAACCATGTAGAAAAATGTTACTTTTATTTGGGTTGGCGTGACAGTTATTTAAATACAGCATTTGTTGTATATGAATTTAATTGCTTTCTATATTTATTTTTTCTGATTGCAGCCAAGTTGTTAAACAGACCTCACCCAGTCACATTGTACAATTTTTCAAAAGATTCAATTCAAGCAATTCCTTTAGTTTTGTTCATTTTAATAGAATATTCTAAACAGTCAACTAAACCAATCGGCACTTTCTGAATGTTTTTTTCTTTTTCGTTTTAGCATTCACTTTGAGCTGATTTTTATTTTTTTATTATTCTCTCTGTCCATGTCCCACTGGTGGTTCATTCATTTAATGGCAAACAATAAAAACATGTAATCAATTTAATAATCTGTACAATCACCATTCATAAATATTTTCAAAAGATTATATTTGAAAACATTTTGAGCAATTGAATGTGTATGGCCACCTTAGAGTTGGATCGTTTCCTTCAATTGCTCAGCTTTCCCAAACACAGGAGAGATTTTAGGCATTTAACATCATCATTTTTTTTCATTCCTTGCACATGCCAATGTATTCATTCATTTTATAGGGAATGATGAAAATTTCTCAATACGTGTGATCAATAAAATTTATGTAATTAACAAGGTTTATTGCTTCCTGTCTGAGATCACCTACACTAAAGATTATTACTAAACTATCGGTGTAAAAAAATAATCTTTAAACCTTTATGGTCATGTTATGATTTAAACATAACGATAGAAAAAGACCATATCTTGGCAACTAAAGCAGCATATCCGCAGGTGGCATCTGTTAAAATGATATTTGCCTACATGTTAATGGTACATGTATACTAATGTTTATTAAAAAGCTATTCAGTCTCTGAATGTACAGTTAATGAAAGTATTGTAAGGTTGTTCTTATAATTTGGAAATCTCAAATCTGAGTCAGATCTTCAGGAAAATTTGTTGCATTTGGTCGGTTGAAATTGCCATTCATGTTAATGGGTTGCATTTTGTCACAGGTTTACCCACATTCAGTAAAACCCTAGTGTAGCCTTTCCCTACTTATGAACTTTAGCAGCAGCCATGCAAATAAATCCAGGCTGCTTACCATGTTGTGTCAAGTGGAAATCCCCATTTTATTGCAGAATAAGTTTACACAACGTTTCGAGGGGAAACTGCCTCCCTTCATCAAGCTTACACCCCCCAAACATTGTGTGAATTTATCAGTTTGAACCAGAAAAACAAAATCTGAAAATGTAAAAAGCGTTTCCAGTAATATTTTTTATTTTGACGACATCTCTGAATTGGATTTAGCTACAAAGTTTGCTTTACTTTCCTTGCGGTTTTTTGTTAACACCGGTGAAACATATACAATAACACCAGATTCTTTTCTGTGAAAATGTCCTTTGACAATTTAATGTCTGCTATCATTCCATCATTTTTTCCCAAAACCCTGAAAATTTTTTTTACCATTTCTGCTCCTTTTTAGTATCCACATCTTTGGTTGATATTTCAGTTCATAGTCTGTAGTGATTTCTGTTTTATAAATAGAATGTAGAGCACCTCATTTCCCCCCCCCCCTCGCCTGTCATTTCTATTTTGATGAAAGCCTTGCAAAGCGTATGTTGATGGATTATAAATAAATGATAAGTGAAGGAGTTAATGTCCTGCTGTCCCAGCTTAGTGTGACTTCATCTTTTGCACATCATGTGACCTGTGACCATTAAAGATTCATTCCATTTTCATATTTCAAATGACCACAATTATTAGAGAATAGCGCTCTGAATCTGAGTAATTGTTTTTAAGCCATAATTACCAAGCTTAGAACAAAGCCATGGTTTCATGGGCTATAACAAAGTGCATTCTCCATGGTTTTATGGTATATAACCATCTGCATTTTGTGGAAAGTGCTGCTATTTTTGGTTCAACAAAACCTGAAAGGTTTTTTTCTTTTCTTCACAGAAACTGAAAAGAAAAAAAAAAAAGATATGTGTGTGCCGTTCAGATTAATCGGATGTATAACACTTTAAAGGTAGACTCAAGGCCGGCATGATAAGAGGGTTACTAATATGTGTTTCTCAGCATCTTGTGCCTCCTGACCCAGTGAATCACTCCACTTTCTCAGCACTATCCTGATGTGTGTGCCAGCTTCTGTCACTTTGCAGAAGCCCTATTATCCTCTTGCACTTACACAGAAGCCCTACGTTTGTTGTTTAGTGATTGTAGTATGCGTTTGCGTATGCACACACTAGGGGGATGCGGTTATTGATTAAAATGAGAATTTGACTGTCAAAGTGAATTCTCATCACTTCAGGTGGCTACACCCTGATTCTCTACTCCCTATTGACTTAACGGGAATTTCCATAGCAAATTTGGGACCGTGACAATATTTCCATAGTGAAGTTGTGACAGTAGCTATCTATTGTGTAGTGTGTGACTGTCGTTAACTGACGTATTCACCACATCGCTGAGTTTACTGTATACCCAAATATGGGGAAGTGGCGAATTCACACCTTTATGCGGCAATTCGAACTTTAGTTAATAACCCCCTCAGAAGGAAAGACTGTGGAGTCCTAACTGATGCGATAATGTTTGCGGAGTTAAAATGAAATTAACTTGCATGGACTACACTAAACTAGCACTCCTAGTGGCCAAACGGACATGGAAAATGGGAACACGTTTGCTTGATTGTTCCATCTTTTAGCAATGGGAACATTAGAGCCCCCTTGTTTTACCAAACTAGGAAAGCCATACAAAACAATTTATTTACAATTTTCCATTTTTGTGGCGTATTTTTTTTTTTTTTAACTGTATGTACTGCCATTATTGCAGGATATAAAAGAAAAATCCTCCCTTAATGGTTTGTTTATTTTATTGATCATACACACAGTGTTGCTGCATTTCTTGTAACTGCTAACATTATTATGAAATAATAGGGGAATTAAATTTACATTGGAGCCCTACTAATCCTAGAAAATCCAACTGAAGGTTTAGAGATCTTCGCTTACATTGATAGGATGTTGAGTTGTCATCCTTCTTCCTGTTAAAGAAACGGCAAACATTATTTCTATGTGCAAAGTTTAGAAATGCACACTAAACCTTCATTATGATCAAGGTTTATAATGTATATTATTGCTGTAAGCACTTACAGTACTATATTTGTATAGATAATGTAGTTTTACATTCCTGTTTTTCCTATTCCATTTTATACTATTTACTCTTGGCGCTTTTGACCTTGTGGGGTCTGTTTGCTTGCATCTTTTTTTGGGGGGGGGGGAATTTTCATTGTGCTTGTTCAGTCGGCTGCTCAGCACAGATGATGAGAAACTGTATAATGGAAGTGTTAAATTAATTGCATATAAAATGTCTGCAATATGTATCAACTGTATGTTGGTTACAAGCATTCATAACACAGCATCAACATGTGTTTTATGCTTTTTCATTCAGAGGGTTTAGTGACCCTTTAAGACTGCCATAAAAGGGATATTAGAAGACAGTGCAGCTCTGAAAAAAATGATTTTAAAGAGCTATTTTTCTTTTCAAAATGTAATTATTAGAGGGGGCATTTTACCGCTTACTAAAAGGAAGAAAAAAAAGTAAGTTCCAGAAGTGGCAGGACCACTGAAAGGAAAGTCTAAAATCCAATCTTAAACTGAAACAGCCCCATCTAAAGGCTAAAAGGCTAGACTTGAAATTCCCTTTAAATAATTTGCACTCAGATGATGGGAGTTGTAATTCCCCAGTCCCTGGAGGACTGTACGATTGGACCTTCTGATTAAATCCCCATGGGTGCCTTGAGGAGCCAGAGGCACTGGAGCCATGCCATAATTTACTTCGTTAACTATTCAGGCTAATAGAATCTTTAAGAAATGTAGGTTAGTGAGTCACACACATCACATTCTGGGGCAGGCCTAGCTTATTGTTTTCATGCAGTAGTGACTAATTAAATGCAGGCCTTGAAGAAGCTTGTTAAAAAGCAGACTAGACTCCAGGCAGGCAAAGGTACAGTACAGTACTGATAAGACTTTTTCTTGTCAAACATCTTTTTTATGGTAATCTTGCCTCTTTTTTTTTAAACTGTCTTTTTCAACAAAGTACATTACTGTTTTAGGTTTTGTGTCTTTTTCTAATTTTCTGTTTCCAGCAGCATTTGCTTTATGTAAAGGGACCACCAACCAATTTACTACTTCTTATTTTCTGCATTTTGACCTGCAGAATCCAGCTAATTTTTAATTAAATGAATTTACTTTTTGATAAGTACTGGCTTTGCCTTATTCCAGTAACCTATAGCAACCAGTCAGCATTTTATCATAAGGTGCTAAAATTCCAAGTGGATTTTCACTGAGGAGTTAACAAAATAGCTAGATACAAAGGAACTTTTTAAACTGGAAAAAGAACTTCTTTTTAAAGAAATTAAAATGGGTGATTCTGCAGGTAATGTGCTATTATA
>WMED01006391.1:756-16319 GCA_019650415.1 Pipa parva | reverse complement strand
TAATTTCATTATTCCACCTAGGGTGCAAAAAAACCTTGACCCAGCCCTGTGAGAGGGGGGAAAGGGTGAGTGAGAGCTTTGACACATAGTAAATATCCTAACTCACCACCAAGTGATTTATAAATACATGGCTGTCATAATGTTGCAAACTGTGCAGGAGTTATCCACTTGGCCGCTAATAACAAATATAGTTAAATATGCAAAATTGGTGAGATTTTAATTTTTGTGATTTCACTCATATACAGGACAATACACACAAATACATTTGTCCCCAATGATTACAGCTTTTAATTTTTTATTTTATTTTGCTTTTTTATTTCTTTAGAAAAAAAATATGGCAGAGATAGGAATTTAGCATAAAATAGCAAATAAATAAATAAATCTTCAAAACAATAAAAAAAATCATACATATTCACCAAAATCCAATTAAACACTGCATTAAACTACTGGCTCTACCCATATTGTCTCATTTAGTACATCACTGAGCAGAATGCGCTTCTGTACATACGTTCTGTAATAGACCTTGGAAACAGTCATACAAGAAACTATAATAGTAATAATAATAATAGTAGATATTGCAGATGAAGTGCTGATTATACAGTTTCAAAGAATAAGTTCCCCTTCCCCTCTTCCAAGAACAGCTGCTGTCAGTGGATGCTGTGAGTTGTAGTTTGACAATAGCTGGCCATGTTAGCCATGTGTGACACAGGAAGAGATGGGAGATATGTCTCTCTATAGACTATGGTTTAGAGTGTAAGCTCTGGGTTTTGTACAGTACCTTAGCTGCAGTTCTGTAGAATATTGCTGAATATTGAGGAGGTTATTGGCTAAAGTCCGAATTGTTGTGTAAAGGAGTGATGTCGCCAGTTAAAGACAGTAGCAATAGACTGCTACTAATGCACTCGCGTATTTATAACGAGAATATTGTCTCAGTCGCAACTTTCAAATTGTAGCGGTCGTGACTTTACAATGGGAAAATTGTCACATCCGGGATTTGCTATGGGAATCCGCTGTTTGAGAATTCAACAGTCGAATTCTCACTTTAGTCAATAACCCCTGAATGTGATCTCGCCATTTGTTTCTGCTCGTATGTGAGTGTGAGTGCACACTCATGTAATCCAATCCAGGGATACTCCAAGGATGGCTTCTTATCTCTGGTGCTACGCTCTGCACTGTCCAGTGTGTAATCATCTCGCAGGAATGATGAAAATGCTGCTCACATCGTCTCTATTTAATGTTCATTGTGTTGTGACTGTATAATGTGTTAGGGACCATTAAATCTAATGTGCAAGTTGCTTTATATGGAAAGGCTGCTGCAGGAACTTAAACAAGAATATGCCAAAGGTTTCAGCTGCTGGTTAACGTAAAAAGAAAATTTCCCATGAGTCTTCATCCCTAATATATACCTTTTTTTTTGTGTTTTTTCATAATTTCTGGAAGTTTTCCAGAAATTATCTTTTAAATTAGAAAAAAAAAAAAAATCTATTTCAGTTTGCTGAACTAAATGGAACACTACCTCCTAACTATGTTTTCTCTCAATTTCCACTGAAGAAATCAGAGTGGGAGGATAAAAGATGGCTGCATTCAGCAAAGAAAAGCAACAAATACGATCAAAACAGAATTTTTTTCTTTTACACTTAAGCAAATCCAATGACAATATTCTAATAATCATATTATACTATACTTAGTTCAGTCTTCTTGATTTTTTCCCTTTATGGAGGCTTAGAGCCTCATTGACTTAAGTCCAAATAGTCGCAGTGAGCTATAATTTTGCATCTATTCTATACTTTCCTATGTTCACTTATTGAACAAAGTCGGCAAGGTGGCAAATATGTGACCAATTCAGGCATCAATACAAGTCGCGAACTTACGGAGATTTTCACATCACTTTGCGTGCATGTGCACAGGTATTTCTACTATTGACTAAACAGAGGAATGGTGCGAAGGTACGAAAGCGACTATGTGAACTGCTCCAAATTCACCTGTTTGACTTTGCCATTTGAGACTGGTGAATTGGGGGATTGATGGCAGGGCTCCAGTGTTGTGTAAGACGACTATTCATTCAAAAGTGACAATGGCGACTGCAACTAAGTGACAACATGACCTAGGGACAAGGTGACATAGAAATAGATAGAATATTTCCAGAATACAGTGGAATAGGATGAGACTGATGTCACTGCTCTTCACTTGTTGAATTCACCTCCGCATGACTTCTCATCCTACTTCTATCTGCTTGACTACGCCACACTACGCATGTGACAGCGTTCACCGCTGTCTGCGTGTTCGCCAAGTGTATTCTCCATTTATTCAATCCTGAGAAATGTGTTCACGACTATTTTGGTGATGCAACTCGAATTGTAGCAATGTGAATTTGATAGGTGAATTCACTCTATAGTGAACGAGGTTCTTAATTTTGCCAGTCAGGAATGCCTTGCTTCCTGTCCTACACTACACTGCTACTGCATTATCCACAGTTGAACTGGCCCAGGAATTTCTGGGAGTGGTAGTTCTGCAGCAGCTTGGGTTATGTTTGGGTATTGCTTACTGTGAGTCACTGGCAGACTACTGTGCTGAGAATTCTAATTAAACTAGATATAAATTCTAAAATGCTATTCTGGGGCTTATTCATAAAAGTCAGGACAGTTGCATAACGTTCCGAACTTGCATTCATTTGCCACTTCCCTATATTCACATATTAAGCGAATTTATGACCAATGTGGAGACTTATGACAGTCACGCACTAATGGAGATCTTTGCACTACTGTGTGCGCACGGGTAATCCACCTATTCATTAAGCATCAGAATTTGTCCATGTAATAAATTCAGCAAGGCATATTATGTCAAATTTGCCAGTTTTACTTTGCCAGATCAAAGTGATGAATTAGGGGGTTGATGGCAGGGCTCCTACTGTCTGGCTACTGCCGCACTACACTGTGTGGTGTAGATTTTTAGATGCTGGGCACACAACACAAAATAGACAACAAGGTAAAGGAATAGAATCTGCACACACACGCAGGAAGGTGAACCTCATTTAATTAAACCATCAGTACAGGTTAACAAACAGCAATGTTTCGGGGGTACAATCCTGATGAAGGGTGCTTTGTACTCCCTGAAACATTGCTGTTTGTTAACCTGCACTGATGGTTTAATTAAATATGGTTCATATAGCTTCCTGTGTGTGTGCAGATTCTATTCCTCTACCTTACTGTCGCACTACAGCTGGGGGGTTGATGATAGGGCTCCAGTGTTGTGTAAGGCGACCATTCATTCAAAATGACAATAATGTATGGGACCAAGTGATAACATGATCTAGGGCAGTGGTTCTTAACCTTGTTTGAGGTACCGAACCCACCAGTTTCATATGCACATTCACCGCACCCTTCTTTAGTGATAAATCACCCTTCTTCACTGATAAATCCATTGACCTCTGTGGCGGAGGCTCCGCCGAATCCCTGACACTGACTCACCAAGCCCCTAGGGTTCGATAGAATCCTGGTTAAGAACCACTGACCTAGGGACAAGGTGACACAGAAATAGAATATTCACTTATATACAGTTAGTGGGATATGGTGAAGATGTCGTCCCTGCTCTTAACTGGTCGAATTCAAATAACTTCACATCCTGCCTCTATTTGACTAACTACAACACACTACAGCACCCACCAGCTTTCCTAGCCATTCGCTTGTTTGCCAAGCCTATCCACTGCTTAGTCAATAAGGAGAAACAAATTTGCAACTTTCCTGGAAAAGTGACACAAATTGATGCAACGTTAGTTTGACAGGTACTTTCGCACTTCAGCCAATTACCCCCAAGTTCTAGAAATAGGAAATTGCTGCACCACTCACGAATTTTACTCTTATCTCAAAATCCATCTCATCTAGTATATCCTTTAGGGGGCTCCACTTGAATCAGGTCTTATATTATTCTCTAGCCAGTACAGGACTCTCCAGTCCACCAGCTTTCACCAACAGACCTCCCACTTCACTAAACCGGCTACTGCTAGGGCATCTGGAGAAAAGGAAACCATTTAATACAACGTACCAAAATTAGATATGTCTAAAACTGTCATTGCACTAACAACAGAAAAATAAAATTGATCTTTGGTTTAGCATTGCTGTTATTCCCATACAAGCCTTGTAAAAATGTCGACTCTGAAGCTGAGTTTTTGTTGTTTCCCTGCTTGATGCAGAAAAATTGTGCTTTGTGGAGTACTTCTATGCGAATATAAATAATACCCATGCCCCAGAAAGCCCTATGTATAAAAGATGGCTGCAATCCACAAAAACAAATCAATAAGTAATCTAGGGTTAAACGTCAAAGAGAAGAGTTTGACAGGTAACTGCATAGGGATTTTGGGAGTTATTCACTAAGGTGCAAATTCGACTGTCGAATTAGCAAACAGCAGATTCCGATAGCAAATCCACTACAATTTCCCCATTGTAAAGTCGCAACAATTTTTTAAAGTTAAGATTGCGACAATATTCTCATTATAAAGACGCCACTGTGACAGTAGCAGGCTATTGCGACTGTCTTTATCTGGCGAATTCACACCTATACGCAACAATTTGGACTTTAGTGAATAACCCCCTCCAATCTGAATGGCAAATTTCTTTTAATTGTCCTTTAAATAGATGAAGCACATTGTAGTCACATTGTACAGCAAAAGAGTTAATACTGTGGCACTGAATAAGTTATACAGACACTGGGACCCTTGTAACGAACGTATGGTTATGAGAGAGGTTTGTCTAACAGACAGTCCTCGTATTCACAGGGTGTGTACATCTCCATTCCCAATCAATGTACATAAAAGGAAAGGATCTGATACAGAGAGCCTTCTCTTCCCGGTTCCTTACAGAGGTTTGCTGCTGAGTTCTGCAGTCTCTGCTGTTATAATAGCAAAGTGCTTACTGCCTGTATAGACTGGATGGCTGCACAGTCTGGGGGGAAATTGGGGGAAAATGAAACTTTTTATTTTTCTAATTCTTATCTTATTTCTTCTACACCCCTTCTCCTTACATATTCAAACTGTTACAGGGTAACTAAGCTCAATGATCCCAGCAACTAGGTAGTGTTTTGAATAGGACAAGATTAGGAGAGGAACTCATGGGAAAGGACATCAGTGAACGCTTTAAAGGGATTCCAGTCTCGGCGAGGCGACTTGAGTGGTCTCGCCAAGACTGGAATCCCTTTAAGTGGTCGCTGATGTCCGTGTGCAGGCCATCAGCGAGCGCATAACAGTCTGTGTAAAGTGAGCCGAAGGATCCGGAGCTCACTTCGCACTATGGTGAATTCCCCCATAAAATGTTGCTTTGCAGACAGCGGTTTAATAAGGCAATGAGCGCACATATGTTTGGAAATCTCTAAACAGGCTTATTCAAGAAAATCCAGATGGTTGAACAAATATCAGAATTTTCATCCATATGCCCTTCCCGATCTTTGTGTATTCCTCAGACTCTGCGATGTGGTAGAATTTGAGCAATTCAGATGTTTATGATGTCACAAACTTACGGAGCTCTTTTTGCATCGCTTTGCATGTGCGTGCACAGGTAATTCGCTAATTCTGCAAGCGTCTGAGTCTGTCGAGGTAACAAATTTGGCAAGGCGTGCTGTGTCAAGTTCAATAGTCTTATTTTGCCATAACAATAAAGGTAGATTAGGGGGTGGTGTCAGGGCACACTACGCAATAAAACGCGTCTGACACTGTTTGATTTTTCAATAGGGGAATCGGCTACTTAGTGAATAAGGAGTATGGAATCTGCCACTATTGCAGAGCAATCAAGTCGAATCCCTGTTTTATAAATGAGTCATCGAATGCAAAAAAACTCCCAATCATTGCTGATCGTCCTATGACTTCTGAAATAAGGTGATGGAAACTTGCTCACTAAAATGTGTCTAAAAAATCATGTTTAAATGTACTTAACTGGGAAACACATAACGAACAAATAGCACCAAACATTTACATTATATCAAATTCTATATGCAATAGATCTGTTTAATGTGTAAACCAATCACAAGTCATATGAAATAAATACCCGTAAACACACGCCCTTTTGCAACTGGTCTTTATTTATTTATGCTTTTTTGGCAATTGAATAATTGCCCTTTCTCTTCTGGTTAAATTTGTTGGTTTCCAGATGTTCTCTGCCCCCGGCAACCACAATAAACAATTCATCTGAGATTTCTTGTTACATGTATAATTCCACTACTGAGCATTATGTTCAGGTCTGTACAATCTTTTATGAAAATCTAAAATCATCTTCCCGGGTTGCTACATTAGATGATCCCTGCAAACAACGGAGCATTTAAAATGTGAAAAACTAGATAAATGTAAAAAAAAAAAAAAAATGTAAAGGGGGTCTCAAGCCTCAAGTGCACCTAGTCTGTTATTAAATAAAACAAATATTTAATGTTTTCTTGTAAAGTAAAGTAAAATAAAAAAATTCTGACGCTCATTTGAGAAATTCTAAGTTAAAGACAATGGCCACCTGCTAAATTACATTACAAAATAGTTTACATCTATGTGCACTGACCATAACGGATATACTGAAAGTACAGGGTATGCCAGATTAAACTGCTATATTATGAAGCAGCAAATCAGTACTTTTGTGCTGTAGTGCTATCTTATAGAAGTGTTGGTGCTAGTATCTCATGGCTGCCATATTGGATCCTCATTAAAATGCTAATGAACCTTGATATATCATCACACTGTGAGCCTCATTGACTAAAGCGTGGATTCACCTGTCAAATTCACCTCACTACAATTCGAGTTGCATTGCCAAAATAGAAGTTAATTTACTTCTCAGGACTGACTAATTGGAAAATACATTTGCCAAACTGGCGGACAGCGGCGAATTCTGTCAGATAGAAGTAGGATGCTAAATCCTTTGGAGCGAGGTTAATTTGACAAGTGAAGGGCAGTGACGTCAGTATCACCATATCCCACTAACTGTATTCTGTGAATATTCTATTTCTATGTCACCTTGTCCCAAGGTCATATTGTCAATTAGTCTCAGTCACCATTGTCAAGTTTGAATGAATAGTTGCCTTATGCAATACTGAATCCCTGCCATCAACCTCCCCAATTTGCCAGTCTGAAGCGGCAAAGTCAAACAGGTGAATTCTGAGCAGTTCCTCTAGTCACATTCGAACCTTCGACACCACTCCAAGGCTTAGTCAATAGTAGAAGTACCTGTGCCGCTGAGCACAAAATGATGCCAAGAGCTCTGTAAGATTGTGACTATTGTAGATGCCCAAATTGGTCACGTATTTCCCACTTCACAGAGTTTAGTCAATAAGAGAACATGGGAAAGTTGTGAATAAATTCAAATTCATAGCTCTATGTGACTATTCATACTTTAGTCAATA
This sequence comes from Pipa parva, assembly GCA_019650415.1. Taxonomy (NCBI): domain Eukaryota; kingdom Metazoa; phylum Chordata; class Amphibia; order Anura; family Pipidae; genus Pipa; species Pipa parva. Next base: position 8,954 of record WMED01006391.1, on the reverse strand, counting down.
AGACCCTTGGGGGGGAATTCACCATTCAGGGAAGTGAGCTCTGAATCCTTCTGCTCACTTCGCAAATGGTGTTATGCGCTCGCTGATGTCCTGCACGCAGACATCAGCATGTGTATTAAAGGGAATCCCGTCTTGCAACTCTTTTGCTCTCGCCAAGACAGGAATCCATTTAAAGCGCTCGCTGATGTCCGCGTGCAGGACATCAGCGAGCGCATAACACCATTTGCGAAGTGAGCCGAAGGATTCGGAGCTCACTTCGCTGAATGGTGAATTCCCCCTTGGTGTTTCACTGGTTGGAGAATGTCACATGGTCCATTAAACGATGAATATCAATATCAGTGCTGGGTTTCACACATGCTCTGTAAGAAGCCAATGCCCAGGACACCAACCTTTTTCCTAGCTGGGGGTATAGGTGAATTACTGCCATGTACTTGGGAAATAATGCATGCAGAAGGGGCTGAAATAATCAAATCAGCAGGTTTGGTTTTTGGTTTATTGTGTTGTTGTAATGTTGGCTCAATGAACAAATATGATTTATTCAGAGGTTTAAGTTCTTTTTTAACTTGGTAAGCACAAGGGAAGACCCTTTCAAATAATTCAAAAATCACTCCAATAGCAAAGGATATTACAAAACAACATATTAAATATTACATTTCAAATGAACTTCTCTTCCCATTTGTTGGACTACCAGTCTAGACAGGTCCACCCAGGGAGACAGTTTGAGGATCGCTCACCAGCAATCCACCAGCATAGTGGGATATAACCAGTAGGCTGGTGGAAGGAAGGCTAGTTTCAGTACCTCCTGTGTACTAATGCGAGAGGACTCCTACCCTGTCTGCCATGAGAGCAGAGAATTTATACCAGGCCTACATGTGACTCTGGGGTGGACATTCCTATTAAAGCTGTGATATCACTGGTCCATATTGTTCTATTACTTTCCATCTAAATCAATGGTTTATGAATGGACTCTGGGGGAGTCCTGGGAAATACTATACCCATTATCCTCTTGTGCAAGAGAATTCTCAACAACTATGGCAACAGAACCACCTATTTATACTAACTAGGGGGTGCTGTTACATTGAAACCTATGAAGAAAACCTCTTACAAGGCACACAATTTCTGCTACTCATATATGCTTTAATAGAATTTACTACACAATAGGCTCGGTCTTGATTCTGTACAATATGTATGAGGAAAATACATTTAAAGGTAAATGCACTTTATAAAACTGGGCAATTTCACCCACATGACCACAGGGGTTAAGGTTATTCACATTGCTACCCCTCTTATGCAAAAAATGAATTGAGAGCCAGTATAGTGATAGCATTAATGACAATATTTATGACTACTGGACATATGTTCCCTAGTAATGGATGCAAGGCTACCAACAGGGGGGTACAGAGGGTACTACCAGCTCAGTAAAGTAGGGGGTCTATCCAGCCAATCACATATGAGTTTCTGACTAATGGAACTGTGGGTCTAATGAGTAATGTAACTTAAATGTTGTTGTGTAACTGGTGTGTGAAAAAAATAAAACAATGTAATGAAAGGTGGACCCCATTTGCCAGGTCTGTCCTGCCTGTCCCAACTAAATTGTACTGGATTTTACTGCTATTTGCTCCCAAACTGGAGTCATCCAAATGATGGCATTCATAGCCTCTGCCCACCATGACTACAGTATGCATCTGCTGAATAGCTGTTCCAACTCCCCTGGAGCTAGGCTTTATTCTCACCCCAGTGTACTCCTCTAGGCCCACTAAGTCAAGTTATTTGTACTGTGGTCACAAGCAACTGTGATCACAAGTGGACCACTGAAAGGCATGCGATGCTGTCAAGACACAGCCATCGAACTCACTAGGTAGATCTGCAAGGATGCCTGTGTATCATACAGGAAAATGGGGGAAAACGTTTCCATCATTTTTTCTGACATTTGCTGGAACCTAAAGTATTTCAAACACTGGCAATACAGCAATCCTTCAGAGACATCATTTGTAATGTAAATATTTAATGCTTGAGAAATTAGACCTACCCCACATTAATAACAGGATGTATATACAGATAATTGTCATTAACCAGACTGGTCTGTTTCTGGAGACTGAGCCGGCTGGAACCAGGACTAAAGAAGAGTGGAAGAGGGGCAGTCTCATCTGCCATTTTGTTGATCTGGTAGCTGCCATTTTGACCGTATCTTTAACTGACAGGCATTACTCTTAGCCAATGATGCTGTCTACTGATTATGCTCCATTGTTTGGTGGTTCAGTAAATCAAATTTCCTTGGGCCCATGTATCCAGGAGCATCACAGACTATGTTTTATGACATCTTTATTCTAATAGCATCTGGCCCACACATTTTGAGTGCGCATGGAGAATTAAACTTTTTACATGAATATGGCACTTGTTTTATCAGCTGGGATGTTGGTTATTGGGAAGATGAACATACATCATATGGGTGTTGATATGGGCTCCATTGAATTGCACAAACTGACACTTTGAGCTCTTGCATGAATAGTGGTGGTAAGGGGGGGGGGGAGGTAAAGCACACTGCTTCCTTACATGCAAAAGCAGTGTGCGCACGTAAGGAAGTAGTGATCAGTGGCGGCGCAGGAAAAAGTCGGTAGGGGTGGAGCATATTGAATTTTAAAGGAATGTCAACTTCTAATTTTTGTAGGATATTTATTAGGCCAAGTTTGAAACCCCTGATTTAATCAATTTATGCTGTCAGTAAAATACAAATGATGTAATAATTCACACCCCTCCCCAGGGTGAGGATCAAAACCCTTAACCATCAAAAAAGCGAAAGACAAACTTAGACATTTACATTTTACTGCTCAGTATATACAGTACAATATAAAGCATGATATAAATATATCACAGAGCTCCTGTGGTGACAGCTTTCAGAGTGAATGAAAGTGGGTGGGATGCTTTTTTAATTCTCTTTACTAAAACTGATACCTGGGGATTTCTATATCAAGTCACAATGAAATCCCCTATAGGGGATTTGGACTTTTTGGCAGTTTATTTGAAGTCAAAGGTGATGTAAATGTTAAAAATATCTTTCAGGATAATTTTATTTATCTTTATTTATTTTCTTATATATTGTTATTGTTATAATCTGCTCAGGTTAGACTCACTGCTCTTACAGTAAAGAACCCCCTTCTATGTTGGTGCAGAAACTTTCTTTCCTCTATACACAGAGAATACCCCCATGTTATACTTACAGTCCTTGGACAAGGTAACCTGTTGTTTCCCTTCAGCCCCTGCCTCAGACTATGAAACAGTATTGAAATGAATATCTTTTAAGCTGTAATAGGAACATCGTCCTCTGAATTTTTATATGAAGGTGAACTTATCCTTTAATTGGGTTAATCGTTACTGTTACATAAAAAGAATTGTTAGCATTTTATGCAATGCAGTGTTCATGTGGAAGGGGTAGTGGATTACCTTTGCATAAAATAGGTTTTTACTTTATTTATCTTACACAAAAGGGTGGGCGATGACGATAAAAAAGTGGAATGTTTGTAAAATGTTACCTGGAAACAGTAATTTAGTAGAAAGGAGGGCAAAGGCTGATGCAAACTGTATCATGTTAGGGGATGGGGTAATCTGGACACTTGGGAGGTATGCTTGTATTAAAATACATTTTAATTGATCATTTTTGCATGTTAAATGAAGCATGCGGTGGAAGTGTGGCTATATACCTGAATGGTTACCGGGTGTAAAAATACCAGTGTGGCCCTCCCACAACTATTGGTATGGGGAATAGTGGTATGACAACCAGCTCGGTTCCAGAAATAGACAGAGAAGGACAATGGTCTTCTAATTCTAAATTGCACTGACAATGTAACCCATAGTATCCAATCAGATGACTGGTTAGAATATTCCCAATGCAGCTGACAGTTTAAAGCTAACTGCTGATTGGTTGTTATGGGTACCATCTCCAGTGCACAGTTGCATCTATTTTTTTTAAAATATACCTATATTTCCTCTTTACTGTTACTGTCCTCTCTCTTCTACACCCCTTTACTGACTCTACCCATCCCTCTCTTTCAGGGCAAGAGATTTCCTAGTCATGGCTAAGAATTTTGTGCTTCTTCCAGCCCTATGTGCAGAGTACTGCCTCTACTTTCTCCTGGTGATGCAATGAATTTTTTTGTGCAACTTAAGGATCTTCCCTGCTCTGCCAGTGCTTTTAGGCTGGGTCATTGAGTGGGGACATGACCATATAAAGGTGTATGTTTGATTAAACACACTGCTCCATGCCTTGCTGCCTGAGCTGTCTAATGTATCTCCCGCCTTACTCACTGAATGACATCAGTGCGCTACCTTAATATCCAGGCTATTAAGGATGAGTAGGAGGCAGAGGATTGGTGTTCTGCAGCACAGTGTATCAGTATACAATTTTAATGCCGTTGTTACAAATTTTAAACTAAAAATGAAAAATAAGTCTTCTTTAAATAAGAAAAATTTTGGTTAAGTTGAAAGAAAGTTACACATTTGTGCAAGCTTTTCTCTGGAATGAAATAAGTTGATCCATTTGCAATTAAATTATATACCCGCTGCCAAATACAAGATGGAATTTTACAGAGCATGCTGGGGCTGTGGGGCATATTTATCAAGGTGCATTCTGTAATTTAGCAAATTTTGATAATTTCACCTTGTGAAATAAAAATCTGGTTTTTGTGACCTATTGTAATTTATCTTATTTACTACCACTCTACACCTGCTGTTGTTTTGTTGTGTCATGTAGCAGATCAACTCAATTGAATTGCACAATGTGAAAGTGAGAGATGAAAATAAAAATGGATGTTAAATTGCCCTTACAATAATTATTACTATTATTAAAGTAATGGTGTGAATTAATATTGCCTTTAATTGCTGTCAGACAAACTTTAAGGTGGGGACACACTTGCATTTAAAACCGCTGCATTGCCACACTTCCTTATATTAAAAGCACCAGGAACATAACAACACTTTCCTCCTGCATAATGCATGGTCTGAAGACATTTTAGTACAGGCTGGCACACTGGGGGGCTTATTCCGCAGAGTCCGAACAGTCACATAAAGGTACAGAATTCACTTTCATTCTGCATTTCCCGATGTTCGGTTATTCACCAAACTCTGTGATGTGGTGAATTTGTGACCAATTGAAAACACTTAAGACAAGGGGGGAATTCACCAAGGTGCGAAGTGAGGTGCGGATCCTTCGCCTCACTTCGCACTGACTGTTATGTGCTTGATGATATCCTGCACGTGGACATCAGAGAATGCTTTAAAGGGATTCCAGTCTCGGCAAGGCGACTCGAGTGGTCTCGCCAAGACTGAAATCCCTTTAAAGCGTTCGCTGATGTCCGCGTGCAGGGCATCAGCGAACCCATAACAGTCTGTGCGAAGTGAGGCGAAGGATCTGGACCTCACTTCGTATTATGGTGAATTCCCCCCTTGGTTGCAGACTTACAGAGGTCTCTGCATCACTTTGTGTGTGCATGCATGGGTAGTTAGGCTATTCATTAAGCATCGGAATTTATGGAAGTAGTGAATATGGCAAGCCATACTGTGTCGCATTCACCAGCTTTACACTGCCAGATCAAAGGGCAAATTATCAGGTTGATGACAGGGCTCCAGCTGTCCAAATGACTATTGCACATTATGTAATAAACCACATCTGATGCCATTCACTTCTTTGCTATGGGAACCTGCAATGAATACGGAGCAGACAGTTCGTGACTATCAGAGCATAGTGACCCAAAGTGTTGCATATTCCCTTTCGACAGTCAAATCCTCACTTTCATGAATAAGTCCCACTGAATATATTACATTTCCTTCTTTAAAGTGGAATATTGCCATGTACGTTATAAGCTGCATTGGACATACGAACACATACCCCTGGCTGGAAGTTACTTAAAAATGTGACTTAGAAAAGGCCGAGGCATTTCAGGCTGTATTGTGGAAAACATGAAATAATGAGTGCAATCCCTTAAACTCATAACACAAATACCAGGTCTATGACTTGACTTTATAAGGGAAAACAACTGAGTTTGTGTGCCCAGCTTCCTGGTCAGATGTGATTGGTTGCTATGGGACAAGGGCGGTTCCCAAACATGTGCCTGTTTTCATTGGACTGAGGAATTTCTTTCATAAAGAGACTGGGTTACATAGTATGTAAGCCCGAGCCAGCATACTCGCTAATCTTATTTCTTTAGAATAATTATCCACCATATACATTTACAATAGCACCACAAATAAACATGTTTAAAACAGGGATAGCAAACATGTGAACTGCAGCTCCCAGCATGCTCAGCTATCCATATGTATCTAACACAAGAAAAAGAAAATAACTCTTTGGATTGGGATTCAGTATTTGTAAAAATGACATTTATGAAGTTGATTTATTGGTTTGTGTTTATCCACCCCCGAAATGGCATTGCATATGGGTATAGATTTGCCGGGCATGGCATTGCTCCTAGGTATACATTTGCCGGACATGGCACTGCACCTGGGTATACATTTGCCAGGCATAGCACTGCACCTGGGTATACATTTGTTGGGCATCGCACTGCACCTGGGTATACATTTGTTGGGCATCGCACTGCACCTGGGTATACATTTTCCGGACATGGCATTGCATATGGGTATAGATTTGCCGGGCATGGCATTGCTCCTGGGTATACATTTTACGGGCATGGCATTGCACCTGGGTAACAAGCAATGGCAGATCCACTGTTTCATTTATACAGATTGCTATTGAAGGAGGGACAGTGTCTCCTGCATCCCTGGTGTAGTCCTAACTATTCCTCTCACACCTGTCTACATAACCAAGATAAACAGCCATGTAAAGATTTCAATTAATAAAATTAGCTGTTTCATTAAAGCACAATGCCATTCTTAGTTGCATTTGCAATTGCATGCGTTATGAAAGCAAGAATTCTAGTATGGGCAAGAATATGAGGCCAAATTAATTACTTCTCCTCTCTGATCTGACATATGCACATCTGAAAGATGGCTGCCAAATGGCATCCTGTGTGGCATTACACCCTCCAACCTCAGCTAACACTGCTCATTACCATGTTCTGCCCTTCATCATTGGCAAGAACTGATCTCGCAGGGTTAAGCCTGATTGTAACCACCAGGGTTATCCAGATACCAGCCAGCTCTGTCTGGTAATGGAGACAGATTTGGTAGAGTGACCAACTGTGTTAAACAAATTACTAGAAATAATATAAAAAAAAACAAAACAGCAATTTCTGGAGTAAAAGGGTAGCGCTAAAATAAACAAATTAACCAAAAAAAAATTTAAAATAATATTTAAACATAAAGTCCAAAAAAATGTGCAGCTCTTGTCTTCAAAGTGCAGGGGAATCCACAATCCTCCTCCAAGCGCAAAACCAAAAAATCCTAAAAGAAAAAGCGCAAAACAAAACGCACAATTGTGCTTTACCAAATAAACACACTAGTAGTGAGAATGCTCACCAGACATCTTCTTTAGGGTAAGCGTATAACAAATAATCTGCAGAGGTTCACCGATTAACAATCTGGCATCAGATATCCAAATGAATCCAATCACAGTAGTATGCAAGATACCGATCTATTCAGCAATACCACACTGAAGAGAGTGAAAAAAAGCCATCATGGTATAGTAGATCAATTTTAATTGAAGACAAATGGATAAAAATATACTCACAAACCAACAATGTGAGCGAGCGATTGATACAAACAGAAAAAGTCTCAACGCGTTTCCTTGCCCAATGTTGGCAACTTCATCAGGAGATAATTCCTTTGTTATACGCTTACTCTAAAGAAGATGCCTGGTGAGCATTCTCACTACTAGTGTGTTTACCACAAACACTTCACTTTTATACAGGTGTTTTTTCAGCTACCATTTTCACCTACACACCTTCGAATTATTGTCCCTTTTTTTGGAATTTATGCCATTGGTGGCATTTATCCTTTACTGTTTGCCTTACATTTATTTGGTAAAGCACTATTTTGCATTTTGTTTTGCGCTTTTTCTTTTAGGATTTTGTAGAAATAAAATAAACCAAGCCAAACTTGGGGAATGGAGTCATGGGTACCGGAGTTCAAAATTAGTTTTTATTTTGGTCTCTAGCTCTTTTAAACCCACTAACTCCTATGGCTACCTAAGACCGATGGGAATAGTAGTTTTACAAGGAAATGTCTTTTATAGTTTTATATATATATAT
>WMED01006390.1:0-18521 GCA_019650415.1 Pipa parva | reverse complement strand
CAACCTTTGCGAACATTCCGTATGCCTTCTGAACATTCTGCAACCTTTGCAAACATTCCGCATGTCTTCTGAACATTTCACAACCTTTGCGAACATTCCGTATGCCTTCTGAACATTCCGCAACCTTTGCAAACATTCCGTATGCCTTCTGAACATTCCTCAACCTTTGCGAACATTCCGTATGCCTTCTTAACATTCTGCAACCTTTGAGAACATTCCGTATGCCTTCTTAACATTCTGCAACCTTTGTGAACATTCCGTATGCCTTCTGAACATTTCACAACTTTTGCGAACATTCCATATACCTTCTGAACATTCCGCAACCTTTGCGAACATTCCTTATGACTTCTGAACATTGCGCAATTTTTGCAAACATTCCGTATGCTTCCGTATACTTGAAATGATCAATTACATAATCTATGACATCACTTATGACATCATTAATTATGATACCATCGATGACATAATCACTTATGACATCATCAATGACATCATCACTTATGATACCATCGATTACATAATCATTTATGACATCATCAATGACCTAATGACTTATGACTTCATCACTTATAGCCAATTTTGATTTAATATTGGAAAAAATTCCTATCTGACCTATAATGGCGATTGGATTTATTTGACCAATCATAATTTCATAAATTGATATAATTAATTTTAAATAATTTTTTTCCTCTTAACGGTATAAGAACACTATTCCCTCTTAATTACATACATGAAATATCTGCTGTTGCTGTTTATTTGTAATTGAAATACTTTATAAGTATTGCTTTCATTGAAGAACACATCTTTAATTAGGAATTACTGTAATACTGCTGTTACATATAGTTTATCACCAACTGTGCTCGATTAGAATGTTCAGTGCACCCACAACTGCTACAGTCACATTGCAAAGACCTATCAAATGTAAGCACATTGCCCTGTAGGGTCAAAGAGACCTTACTAAGTAAATGGAATTTTTTTTTATTAAACTGATTACAATAGGAATGTACACTTCTATTATCTATATGAATCATTTGCATTGTAAAAAAAACTGCAGTTAACTTTGCTGTAAAACAAAGAGCTGAAATGAACTTCGTGGTTCATATGCAAATATTATCAACCTTGATCACAGTGGGGTTTAATGTTAAGGGCACACTAAGTACAAAAATGTTCTTAATACTTGAAATTTTATATGTTAGACATTGTTTTATATTCTGTTTCTGTATTTGGATGATTGGATGATGGCTAGGATTGCTAACAGGGCTTTGGAATAATATCATACTACAATCAGTATTAGTAACATCTCTATAATAAATAGAAACCCTGAAACCTGTTAATCATTACGCATACATCAATAAATACATCCATAGGAAAAATTAGAAGATAAAATCTTAAAGAAGGGTTGTGTATGTTTGTGATAGCAGCCCTTTTTTTTATTTATAAAACTCCATTGACTGTGATATAAGTAGCCCTTTGACATGGTTCATGCACAAGAAGATAATGAACCCCCTTGTAACTAAATGAGTTATACTTTAAAGCAGCAGGTGCCAGATGGTCAGGGCCAGATTTTCCTATAGGCACAAGAGACATTGCCTTTAGGCGGCTCAGTCAGAAAGGACAATGGGGGTAATTCAGGAAAGTCCGAACTTACCTGGCGATTCTTCGATTCACTTCGCAGAGACTGGTACGCGCTCCCTCCTCTCCTGTATGCAGAGATCAGCGAAAGCTTTAAAGGTACTTTGGCTCACCTCGCGACCACTCAAGTCGCCTTGCGAGACTGGAATACCTTTAAAACGTTCGCTGATCTCCACGTGCAGGAAAGAAGGGAGTGCGTATCAGTCTCTGCAAAGTGAATCTAAGGATCGCCAGGTAAGTTCGGACTTTCCTGAATTACCCCCATAGTCAGGGACACAGGCGAGGGAATCAATTCTAATTCTGGTTTCTAATCTAAGTATTTTTAATAGTCAAATGTTGATTCTGACATTTTTTTTTACTTTACATAAAATGATAAGTCATGCAGCACTTCAGTTCCCAGTATTATTTAGTCTTTAATTTTATAAAGGGGTGTGGGCTAAGACACCAAACATTCTGTGCCTGTAGGCTCCTGAGATGTATATCCAACACTGCATATAACGTGATTGGGGGCTGAGTTAGTTATGTCCCCACTAGTACCACTGCACATGGAAAGGGATTGCAAAGCATCCATGTTCCCTCTTATAGTCACAGTGCCAAATTACCCCATGCAAAAGTGGAGATACAGGAAGGAATACCCTAATCTCAATATTCATGCATATGCTTAAAGTCAATCTCAATATTCATGCATATGCTTAAAGTCAATCTCAGTATTCATGCATATGCTGAAGGTCATGAGGACCCATCCAGCTAACAAGGGATATGGCAATTTGTTTTCAATTGAATAGTAAATGGCAAAGTAGTTGTGTTAAATCCATTTGCTCCAACTTACCATTAGTCTGTTTAATCACATAGACTCTGGGATACACACCTGATTAATCAAATCCACCCCTGACTTCTCCAACCCCATTTATTCAACAAACTGTGATGTGATGAATTCGAGACCAATTTAGACACTTATGCCAGTTGCAGACTTACAGAGCTCTTTGCATCACTTTGCATGTGTGTGCACAAGTAATTCTATTCAGCATGGAACGGAGTCTATTGAAGGAGCGGATTCTGCAAGGCACACTGCTTCGAATTCACCTGTTGACTTTGCCAGATTGTTGATGGCAGGGTTCCAGTGTTGCATAAGGTGACAATTCCTTCAAAAGTGGCAATGGCAACTGCGATTAAATTAGTCTATTACTAAACATGAACTAGGCACAAGTTGTCAAATAAAAATAGATATTTTTCACTTATATAATGTTAGTGGGATATGATGAGGCTGATGTCACTGCCCTTCACTTGTCAAATTCACCTCACTCTGTATGACTTCTCATCCCACTATTGTCTGACTGACTACGACATACTGCAAATGTGATCGCATCTAACGCTGTCTGCTGCTTCATGAATAAGAAGTGAATTTGCATCTTCTTGATCGAAGTGATGCAAACAGACACAAAATCACTATGCTAGGTGAATTCGCACTTTAATGAATGATCTCCATAGTTATAACACCACAGGTTTCTTGTGTAGTAAGACAAACCCATTAGTTAGTCGGCTAGTTAGATCAGAACAGTTTGGCTGGGTACAGACCACCCTGAACCCATAACATCTAATCATTGTGACAGAATTTAACTATTATATAGATGTGTTTGCAGAGTGCATATTTCTATGGATTCTGTATACCTTGTTATTGTAAATCAGTGATGGCCAACCTTTTTCAGCCTGGGGGCTATAAAAAATTTCCAACACGTGTGTCAGGGGCTGCTTCACTGCAAAAATACAAAAAAGAAAAAAAATAGAGCAGATAAAAATAAACTATGTTACTATGTTGATTAAAGAAGTCTGCAAAGAGCAAGTTGATATTAAAGAAATCAGAAATTCAGTTTTAAATATTTTTAAAAAGGTCTAAATAGAGGTTACTGACATAAGAATTTAAGACAGAATTTGTACTTCTAACGGCAGGTCATTTAATATAGCAGAGCTATTTCTAGGTTAACTTTACCAAAAAGATGCAATTCAGTACAAGGGATTATAAGGTATTTAGCACATCCTACTGTACAGTCACACTTTTATATTGGCCAGCTTTGCCTCCTGTTCTGTCAGCATGTCCCCAAGATGAATTATCACACATGACTATGTCTAACAATGACAGACGTTCTTTTTGGGGAATGGGGAGATAAATATGAGTATTGAACAATCAACAGCTGTATCGATAAAATTATACATATCAGTGAAGTCTATCTTTTTAATTTCATTTAATTTCCCCAAAGCCAGATCCCTCTATTTGTGCTCGCCTCCCGGAGGACTCCTGCCACCGGAGCTCCTGGGATATGTGGTGTGGAACTGAGATGTAATGCGGCTATCTAGGTAAAGTTGCATATCCCAGGAGCTCCAGCAGGAGCCTTCTGGGTGTGGACTGAGAGCCACGTTATACCTCAGCTCACCGATGCAGGACAGATGCCGTATCTGGCCCGCGGGCCGTAAGTTGGGCACTGCTGCTGTAAATGGTCATTAATTATTTTAAATTTTATCTTATGTGCACCTTTTACTTTGTAAAGCCCCATGCTGGCACCTGATGATTTAAAGAAATACTTAATTTAGCTTTAAGGTAAAAAAAAATGACTTGCAATAAATTCATCTCACTTAATTATAGGTCTAAAGTTATTACATAAAGCAATTGTAAATTTAAATGCAGAAGGGTGTATAATCTCTAACCCCCATCCAATTAAGGATAAAAACAATGTCACATTAATCACAATATGTGATTCATTTTGAAATCCGTCAGCCTTCAATTAATACATGATTATATAAAATAGTGTTTAAAAGATGAAATTCAAAATGAATGAATGCTTATATTTTTAACTAATACACTCACAGGAAAAGCAAAAATACATAAAATAGCAGATCTTTGCACAACTGGGCACACTATATTTTCAAGTAAAACACAAATTATAAAATTATTTTCAAATCATATGGTGTCTTAATCCAAATAATCAAATGTATTCCTCCCACTATACTGTAGAAACAAAGCACGAAAAAAAATGACTGTGCAAACAGAAATTCTGAATGATACCTAACTTTAAAATCTGGGCTTCCTGGGGTACTTTATGAAGATGTATTTTCTAAAGTGCTATGGAAAACAATGGGATTAAGTGGGGTATGTTTACCAATGCATACACACATGACTGCTATCAGAAAAGATAAAAACAGACAGAAAGCAATAAAATGAATCAACTAAAGGTTAATAATATTTTTTACAAGCACTATAGTTGAATTACTGGCATGCCAAATCAGATGGATTTTTTACATTATTCTGGTGTTACTGGTCCTTTAATTTTGTCAAAACCTAAAAACTTAAGGGTCTTTCATGCCATGTACAAGTTTAGACATCGAGGAATATTTATAAAAGTGTTTTTTTGACCACTTACCACTGGAGAAGCAGTTTTTAAATTATGCTGGTCTCTCCTATTTTAAAAGCATTCATCACCATGTCGATACTCAAAACTTGTCCTAGTGATTTTTTTGGCTCCCTTATTACTAAGCTAGCTACTTCTATTATTTTTTTCTTCTCATCTGTCTAAATATTAGAGGACGGCAGTCCCTTCCTGGATACTAAGGGCGTTATTCACTTAAGTCCGAATTGTTGTGTATAGGTACGAATTCAAAAGATAAAGACAGTCGCAATAGGCTGCTACTGTTGATCCAGAGGAAGGCAAAAATTCCATGAGAAAAAGCCAATTACTCATTTTAGGGAAAAAAAATACCACTTCAAATTATGGCATTCAGAATAATTCCTTGGATCAAGATCTTACCTTCAGTTATCTAATACCTAGTCTGTTATTCTGTTTAGTATTGTGGCTTCATAGTATTTCTCTATGTCTGGCAATCCCAGTCCTCCTGATTTTATTGTGTTTATCATTAAGGGAAATTTTAATCTTGGTTGTTTTTGGTTCCAGATGAATGTTCTTATTTCTTTCTGTATTTTTATATGTTTTTTTTTTTTTGGTATTTCATTGGGAGCACTTGGAAGATGTATAGTATTCTTAGTAGTACATTCATTTTGATGGAGTTTATTCTTCCTATCCATGAGATAGGTTTGGTGGTCCATTTGTTCAGGTCTGCTTGTAGATGCATGCTTATGGATTCTAGGTTAATGTTCAGCCATTCTCTGTAGTCTTTAGTTATTTTTAGTCCTAGGTATGTCATCTGCTGGTTTGACCATTTGTAGGGGAAGTTTTGAGAGAGTGCTTGTATTTGGTTTGCTTTTAGTGATATATTTAGTGCGATGGATTTTTGTAGTTGATTTTGAAGTTGCTTAAGTTTCCATATTCTTTTATCTTGAGAGTTAGGTTTGGTACTGTTATTATTGGGTTGGAGATTAAGAACAACAGGTCATCTGCGTATGCTGTAATTTTGTGCTTTGTTTTGCCCACTTTGATTCCTGAGATATCTTTAGATTCTCTGATGGTTTGTAGCAGCGGTTCTAACGTGAGGATGAATAGTGAGGGGGATAAGGGGCATCCCTGTCTTGTTCCATTTCTGATGGGTATGCTGTTTGAAAGTTGTCCATTTACTTTTCACTTTTGTTGTGACATTTTGATATAAAGCTTGAATCCAGTTTTGTGTTTGTTGTCCTGTGTTGTATACTTCTAAGCAAGCAAACATACATTTCCAATTTACTCTATCAAATGCTTTTTCTGCATCTGTTTATAGGAGAAACATCTTTATTTCTTTTTGTTCAGCATAGTGAAGTAGGTTGACAATTCTGTTTGTATTGTCTCTTCCTTCTCTTCCTTTTATAAGTCCTACTTGATCTGTATCAATGAGTTCTTGTATGGGATTTTGTATTCTTTCTGCTATTATTTTTGCTAATATTTTTGCGTCTACATTTATTAGCGAGATTGGTCGATAGTTTGTTGGGTTTTTCCCTGTTTTCTGGATGAGAGTGATGTGGGCTTCTGAAAATTGGGTAGAGAAGCTTTCTCCATTTTGGATTGCATTGAATGCTTGGCATAATGGTGTGATTAGGCTTTGCATGAAGCTTTTATAATAGCTTACTGGGAGGCCAATCCAAGGTGGTGGGTTGTTAGTTCTGTCGAACTGTGTGTTGAGAACTCTTGTCAGGAGTTCACTCTTTGGTTGCTGTTTGTATTTCTAATGGGTTTCTGGTATTTGTCTTTATCTTATTTTTCCAACTAGTTTGGGTGGGTGGTCTGTCCATTAGGGTTGTACGTCTAGTTTTGTTGGCTTCCAATTGCGTTTTTTTATACTTGTTTTCTGTATCTTTTGATATAGTTTCCTTTGTCTTTTGGGGCTGTTCTTTGGAGTGTCAGTTTTTCTGATTCTTCTTATCTGAATTTGGGGTTTTTCAGTTGGAAAAATAGATCTAGTAGTATTTGTTTTGTTTCATCTTTTGGTATCTCTTCTGGCACCCCTCGTATTCTTATGTTATGGCATCGGCTTCTGTTTTCTGCATCTTCTGTTGCTTTTTGTAATTGTGCTTTTTGTTTTTTGTGAGTGGTTAGAATACATTCATGTAGTGTTGTTGTTTCTGTGAGCTGTGTGATAGATTTTTCTGCTGCACTTACTTTAGTTATTAGGCCAGTGATTTCTTCTCTAAGGGTATTTATATCTTCTTTTTGTGCTGTTCTGAGGTCTTGGAATAGCCTGTCCATGTCTGCCTTTTGTGGGAGATTTGCTAGTTGAATCTGAAGGCTGTTGCTTAGTTTTATGAATTCAGCTTTACTTTGGGTGTCTGGCCCCTTTAAGCCTTCTTGGGATGCTTCCTGTGTGGTCTCTGCCATCTTGGGTCTCTCTGGCTCCTATGATTTGTTCATTCCAGGCTGTTGAGCTATTACTTGGGGCTGTATTATCGGCAGATGTGGCTGCTTTACTCTTCAATCCTGTGCTCTGTGAGGCCTCTATCATCTTAATACGCTATATGTCATGTGTGTTCTGAGCTGCAGCTGCCGCGGATCGTTTGAATAGAGCCGGTAAGTTTATACTTGCAGCTGAGCTATTGGCTGATGCGGCTGTCTTATTCCCCCGCTCCTGTCTTCTTCCTCTGCCCTGGCATTTATTATTGAATTAGTTTGATTTTGCAGGCTGCATTGGGAGCCTCGGTATTATGCGACTCTCCTAGCCGGCTATCAAACCATGCCCCCCATCCAGGTTCTTTTTGAACTTTTTTGTTAAATAAACCATGACAACTTCCAAAGGCAGAAAGCTCCATATCCTCATTGCTCTTATAATAAAGAACCACCTTCTATGTTGTTGCAGAACATTCCTTCCTCTGTACATAGAAGGTGCCCCTTTGTTATTTCTACAGTTCTTGGTTTAAATAGATTGTGGGAGAGATATCTGTACTGACCCCTGATATATTTATACGTGGTTATTAGGTCACCCCTTAGTTATCTGTTTTGCAGAATTAATAACCCTCTAGGTACCTTTTGCCCATTCCTCTAAATATCTTAGTTGCCTGCCTTTGAACCCACTAAAGCTCAACTTCATATTTCTTGTGCATTGGTCCGAATTGTTGTATAAAGGTGTGAATTCGCCAGTTAAAGTCAGTCGCAATAGACTGTTACTCTCGTAGACGCGGATTTACTATGGAAATATTGTAAGTCACAAATTTAAAATTGTCACGGTCATGGGTTTACGATGGGAGTTTTGTCGCAGTCACAGATTTGCTATGGGAATCCACTGTTTGAGAATTCAACAGACGAATTCTCACTTTAGCCAATAACCCCCAATATTCCATGTGTGGTCTAACAAGTGATTAATAGAGTGATAGAACTGTGTTCTCATCATGTGCATCTTTTGATGCTGCTTTGGCAGCTGCTGCTTGACACTGATTGCTTCAGTTAAGTTTATAGTCAACAAAAATTCCTAAATATTTTCCTGTGTCTCTTTCGCCCAGTGTTTTCCCATTTTTCTACATGTCAGTTTAGGCCTCAAGGGTCACTCCGAGAGTTTTAGACTGTACCATCATGGCATATTTCTGATGGAAATGCAAAGCAGGAAGGTGTTTTGGAGGCAAAAAGGTAAGATACAATAATTTTTTTTTTTTTATATTTTGATTAGTTTTCTTCTTACCTTTTGTTTCCTAGTGGGCCCCAGCATTTTAGTCTTACACTTTCTGCAAATCAGTATTTTGATCATACTATTCCATATCTACACATTCCAATCTGTATGGCTGTTTCTTTTTCTTTCATTTGGAATCCATAGTTACAGTTGACATATGCTTGCAGAGCGAAAGATTTGCACCTATATTGGTATGGGTAATTGTTTACCTGTTAAAATAGCTCTAGTAATGTTTAATACTGTGGACATTAACAAGATTGGAGTTTATTAATAGTTTTGGCAATATTAATGCATTTACAGTTTAAGAAAGCTAGTCCAGTCATAATGGAATCGACCCCTAAGTGTCTTTCTGTGCAAGGTTGGAATGTTACAGGCAGAAAGAATTGTTGTGAAATGGAATCTGTCATTTTCACAGCAAGGTGACCCATGGCAGAGACAAGTAAAGTACAAATGGACATTCACACTGTCCTTTCCAAAATGAAGCCTCAGAATTAGATACTGAACAATGTTAAGTGAAAGGGAGATGGTCCTTTTATACTGCAAGAACAAGTACAGTATTCACCTTCATGATTGTACAGTCCATTCACTGCTGGCATAGTGAAACTTTTCACTTGACTTTAGTTCTAAATACATTTACCATCATGCTTAGAAAAAATATGTCTTTTGCATGGCAATGTGCCATCTTCCTGTGCCTCAGGCAAATGGAGTCTCAGTAAATTATTGCCTGGGGCTGTAAGGGTGATTGTTGGAGCCTGCACAGAATCTGTCTGTGGTGGATGTAGCTGGCAGGACAGCTGAAATCTTCACAGCTAAACACAGCTAATGCTTGTGTTCTTAATTTTGAAAAAAAAACAAAACAAAAAAAAACAGCCATTTTTTAAAGGAATATACTATTATAACCAATAGTGAATTAAATACTAAGAAAAATTATGGTAAATCTCAGGTTCTCTTGGTATACAGAAAGCAGTATTCTTAGATTATCAGAAAACTGTCATTGGATCACTGTGCAACAGTAATCCTAAAAAGTACCATTGCTCTAAAATCTGCAGCATATACCTGTATTCATTAAATAAGTGTCTGCCTCACTGAGGACATTACCTCTGGTCTGCTGGGAGTTATTTAATTTAATCAGACTAAAGGAGCCAACAATCAAACTGGACACAAGTAATAATAGTAGGGTTAAAATATGCTGCTGCAAAACAGGCATTTATGGTGGTATTATTGTCAATGGATCATATCAATTCAGGGGACTTCCTTTGCAGTGTAACTGGATGGCAAAATATTTATTCAAACTGTTAATTAATCAACTATCATAAACCTGAAGCTCTGAATAGCTTAGGTTGTAGGTGGGCTTATTTAATAACTTTTTTTATTATGACAGCTGTAGGTTATTGACTCTCCCATGGAAATATTAATTAGAAACTGTAAGAGTAAATGTTATGTGGCTTCATATTGCCCAATGTAAGGTTACCTATTATTGGTGAATCACTTTTTGGTTTTCCAAGTGGTTAAGGATCTTGCTTGAGACCAAAATAAATCATCTGAGTAATGAACAAGCTTTCTAAGTGTGTAAGGCAAGAAACAATTTATAAACAAGGCCATTAATACTTGAATCCTTTGTGGCAACTCTAATATGTATCTTAATATACAAATCATGCCACATCCAGTTATCATCAGGCTATACAGATTTATCTCAGTGGAGGGGCCATTTCATAATTGAGACCCTTTTCCTCTAGCCAGTTGCCAGCTCAAAGGAGTTTTATAGAGACTTTTTATACTGTAGGAAAAAGGAATTTCTTGAAAGAAAACCGTTAAAGTCATAAAATGGAAAATAATAGGTCATGATTGGAGCACATTTTGGCTCAAGAAGTGTTGAAAATAAATAAGTTGTTAGGGTTCCATAATAATTAAATGGGTTTGCAGGTATGGTGACAATATCTATTTAAGTAATTACTTACTTTTTGGTATGTTTAAGGGGTATTTCCACCCTTTCCAATACAAACATTAAAATAATATATTTTCTTTTTCCAATAATTTGTGCAATTTAAATCTTCTAAAGGAAACATAACTAAAATACATAAGAAGATAAGTAGTAGATAGTGGCCAAAATGTTCATTTTGCATTTTATTTCCAGTCTTTCGAGTCTCTTCAATTTCCATGTGTCCTTCCTCCTTTTTTTTCTCCAAATCCCCTACCTGCTTCTTTTCAAATGCAGTTTGAAACTCCAGTTGTGCCTGGACCCACCAGGAAATTGATGAGTCCTGGTGAGATAGTTCAATGCTGCTTGTTGCAGTTCATTTTTGCACATGGAAGCTTGCACCAAGGTGGAATTTGCTGATTGGAGAGTGTTTGGTATTTTGCTGTTTGGAAAAGTGAGGGCTTGGTATATCTTAGCAATGATACCCAACCACAGGACTGATTTAAGTAATTACTTATTTTTTGGCATGCTTGAGGGGTATTTCCACCCTTTCCAATGCAATCACTAAATGCTTAAGGGGTGTTACCCAACCACAGGACTGATAGCGATAGGTTTAGGCCATAGCCATATAAATGTTACTTTGGAGATGCTTACTGCCAGAAGCATACTGTAGGAGTAATTTATCACAAGGTGAATTGGGGTCTTTTTATAATGGAATATAGCTAAAAACTAGTGAATGTGGAATATAACATGGAGATTGATGTGCAATGACACTGACTGAATGCTAAGATTGCTCTTGTAGTGGATCATTAAGACTATTTGAATTTGGCTTATCAGTACAAATGATTGGAATTCTCCGCGGTATGATATAGATTAAAGACTTAATCAGCTATGGTTGGCAGTTCATAAATGTGTTCCTTCTTGCCATGTAATAAATCATTGGTTTATTGCTTTTGGATCTGCATGATACCTTGCACATAGGCATATTTTTTTATCTTTAGAGAGATGTTCCCCAAACAATTGAGGTGTTAATATATCAGAAGTTTATATTATTATTATCAATTAAATGTTTTATGTTCACTTTGTAAGGCTGTTCTGCGAATGGCAGAGATGTGTTCTGGAGGTTAGTGACTCCAAGTAACAAAGTAATTCATGGTGGTGTTGACAAGTTTCATGTCAGCATCAGTAAAGAAATAGCTGTCAAACAGATCCTCAGTGAACCATTAACAGGCCAGGATTTCCATGCTTGAAAAACATCAAGCCAGAAAGCAAGAATATTTAGAGATATCCTGTCTTTCAGCAGGTCTTTCCCTATTTAGATTGTTATGATTTCCGTTAGGGCTGCCTCACAAACTAGTTATGTACACCTATGTCATGTCTATATTGTTTCTTCAAGCCAGTTTCTATGAATTGATTTTTTAATGGTTTCATTTATTTTTACTTGTCACTGATTTAGTTATACAGTGCAACATAGAGCACTGAAAACATCCTCATGCAGCTTCCAATCTGACTTTCCTAGCATGGGCATATAAACACAATACAGTCAGATTCTAATTAACCTAGCAGTGTGTTTTTATGGGATAATTCTTTAACAAACATAAACGTAGCATAGAATTTCCTTCCAGATGGTGATAGATTTAGCTGAAGACCCCCAGCTTTGTTAACCACTGTGACATTGTATCAATCATGACAGCGTGTATTTATTTCATTTTCTGTAATCCTTCGCTCATCGCTTAAATCAGTAGTGAAACTTCTGAATATATTCTGTGTAAGAAACATTCTGTTCATTATGGAAGATCTAGAGGGATGAGTCCTAAAAAGAAATGTGTTCTTACATGCAGCCGTAATTTGTTATTCATGCTTCTGTATCAAAGAAACTTGCTAATTAAACATCTATTTGATGTAGCTATTCAGTCACATGACTGGGTGTAAGTTCAGGCATGGCCATATAGAATATTTTACAAGCCCATTTTAAAGGGCTTTTATTCACAATTATGCTGCACATAAAGTGTGTATGAGTAATTGTTTTTCTTGAAAAATGGAGTCTTTATGAACGGTGTAATATATGCACTGGATCCCATTACTCCAGTCATAGGAGCTAATAAAGGGGATCTCAAAAGCAAATTAAAAAGGCACATTCATTTTTTTTAAAGAAACCTCACAATGCTTACTTTCAGCAAGTTATATTTCTCAGATTCCATCTCCCATTCTCATTTTTGAAAACTTGAACCTGTTTTTCATTGAATCCAGGTGTATCTCTGCTGTTTGTACATTGATTAAGAAAATGTCACTTTAACCACAAGTGCTTACAGACCATATTCAACCATGGCTGGCCAGCAGAAAACATACAAAGTGGAACAGTGCTGTGCAAACGTAAGCTTTGCCACTAAGATAATATATTATATAGGGAATATGCAGGAATTCACAAAGAAATGCTAAGGAAGATAATAATGTCCTTTTAAATTTGTTTTATCCTGTTTCAAGGCTTTTTTGACATTATTTTTTATTCCACTGGACTTTCCAATTCCCCTGATTTGTGTAGGATTGAAAAAGATCGATATCAATAAATATCCATCAGTTGAAAGCGTGCAGTGTTTTTGTGTTAGTTAGCACCCCCACTTCCATTATAGACATTGATTTTTTTTTTTATATGAGAAATTTTTTTTCATATTTACTAGTAGGATATTAAGGTTAACCCAACTTCCATGTAAAGAGATGATTGAATTGCAATTATTGATATTGTAGTTTTATAGGTTTTGAGCAAACTGAAAGCTGTTATAATTTGTTGGAGCACCTACAGCTGTACATCAAGCAAGCTCCAAACATTCTTGCCAGCTATCATTTCAACCAAACATACTAAAGCCCATAGATTTACCTTGTATTGCTAGAAAGTCATAAAACAAATTGTGAAACCAATCACATGCATGAATGGAATTATTACATTGTAAGATTATTATTCAGACTCTATGGTGACTTTATCTCCTTTAGCAATTACACCCAGATCAGGGTTAGTGCTCTTTTTCCTTTATTAGACAATTCTTTTTTCTCAAATAACAAACACATATACTCTAATACCAGTGGTAAAAGAGATTGGAAATGGAGTGGACAATCATGAGAATAATGATTGTCAAAATGCACTGAAAAGTTATATATGCTAATGGCATCTTTTATATGAACAATCATCTGTGGGTACCCAAACCTATAAAGGCAGAACTTAGTGTTGCATCTGTTTGTATATTATAAACATGAAGGATAAAAATATAATAATCCCTACTCTTTCTTTATGCCTTGCCTGTCTGAATTTCTGAGTGTCTGAGCCCATCACTTTTTAAATTAAATCTAATGTTTTATCATTTTTATTTATTTAAAATATATTTTAAGTTGGGAAACTTGGGGTTGGTTGGAATTGTGTCTTTTGGGCATTATGTGGTTATACTGTACAATGGAAAGGGTGAGTTGATGAATAGTAAGTTGAAAGAAATTTGTGAGATTGGGAGAGGAAAAATGTGGAGGAAGCCAAGCTGAGGAGAGTGGGGAGGAGCAAAGTGATTTGTACTGGAGGCAATATCCATGTAATAAGGACATTTAGAAGTGAGGAACTGAGTGCAGAGCCCACCATTCAGGAGTGGAGAGCCTAAGGGTCAGAAATTTGTTTTAAAGGACCAGCAACACCAGAAAAAGAATATTCCATTTGGATTGGAGTGACGGGTATTTCTAGATACCAACTGTAAATATAATCTTCTAAGTTGAATTTCTAATTGTATTATTTTGAGGTTGTTCTTGTGCATGCTGGTTAAAGCTATCTTATGTTAAGTAAATAACCACCACTTTATTGTCTTAATATACAATAAGAATATTTTGATAATGTATATTCATAAACTTCACCAGAAAATCCTACCAATAAAAAATTGGTTGCAGTCAAAAAAATAAAAACAATATAAAGCACAAAAAATCATGAATTCTTCAGTGATAACATTTTTATAGTCACAGCATAGAAATAACTGCCATGCCAACCAAATGACAAGTATAAGAACAATTAAGTTAACCATGATAGGTTTAAGCTCTTAGTTGCTATGCAAAATTATTTATAATAATTGTTATACTGTATATTTTTATCTCTCTCAGAAAAAACATCTATGAAATGATATGAAATGACCTCAACAGTGTGTTTAACTTAGAAAATGTGCATTTCACACCAGTTTGTCAAGATCTTTTGACACTACATGGCCTGCTTGCTTGCATTTGATCAGATCTTGCATCTTGCGCACTTGAACATTCTAATCAGCACAGCTGGTTATAAGCTGTCAAATGGAAGTGTTTCAGTAATTACTCATTAAAGATATTTTATAAAATGTATGCAATATGTATAAACTATTTTACTTTCAAGCAGGGATATTGCCCCTTTTAGAAGCCCAAATCTTAGAACAAGAATGTGGTGAATTTTGCTGAAAGTCTGACCATGTTCATGGTGATATGTATGTATGAAGACTTTGTTCTTGAACTTGTACTACATCAGTTGGCTTTTAGTTCCATCATCTTTCTAATAACATACAGATGACATTTCTGTGTATTTTATTTCTCAGATGACTAGCCCAGATGACTAACGGGCTGTATACGTTTGGATGACATTTTGTCATCCAACTAACTCAAACTGAACCTGCTCGTCAATGTCTGTCCTTCACATGTGTGTGGACATTTATCCATGTTCCAGTCTTCTTCTTGCCTCTTATTATGTTCGCCTAGTTAGTAACCTTTTAATCTAGCCTTCTGTTACATCATCTGTCCTCATGTAAAGGTTGGGTCAGTTCAGACTTCCACCTTTAGCCATGGGTGTAGTAATGACCCCTTAAAATACCCACCAATCTCTTGATAATGGAGGGTAGGAAGGCCTAAAACAACTTTTCATAACAGCCCTTGTTTTATTGATAATCCAAGTTAAAATCATACTGAGAGATTTTTGGTCAGTGTTTCAGTCCCTTTGTGGTAGCTTTTATATTGTTTGTCCTATTGGGTCCCTTTTTTTTGTCTAAGAAGGGGGACCAAAGCTCCTTGCTGTCAGCCCAGGCAGTGGAGACCAGCATTGTTTCCTTGAGTAAGCTGGGTGCCCTCCACAGTATTCGGGGGTTGTTTCATGGGCACATTGTACTGTATTGTATTTCATACTGCTTTATGTATAAATTTGTCCTATGGGCACTTGCGCATTATCAGGGTATCTCTGTCCATGTGTCTGGCCTGAAAAAATGGTAATTTATACAGAAGAACAGGCAAGAGCAACAATATTATACTATAGTAAAACAGGTAATAATGAGAGAAACCTGGTTAGTATGAGAACACTAGATATGCTGTATTTGCTATATGTATGTATGTATTTATTCATTTATATAGCACTGATATATTATGCATTGCTTTACAGAGACTCACCATTCACTTCAGATATATATATAACTACAGATGTTTTTTTCTGTACATGCAGAATCTATGATACTATAATAAACCAGGATAAAATAGTAAAATTATTAAGGGCAGATTTTCTTTCCCCATAGGGCCACTGAGCTATCCTGGGCACATCTTTTCAAGTATTTTTGTTGGCTGTAGGAGCCGGCTGTGCTTCTAACCTGCAGCCTTTTGGATCGGAGAGCTGCTGTTACATAACAGTAGTTACTGTCTTTCATGTGGTGCTGAGAGAGAGAGAGAAGAGAAAGGTGGGAGGAGGATTCATTAAAGGCACATTTGCAGAGTAAGAAGCATATTGAAATCTCTTCCTGACTGTAGTGTGGTCTATTCCTACTGGCTTGAAAACCAGACTGTGCAATGTATAAGTATCTGTAGTTACAGTATTGGAATATGGATTGTATTACTTTATTAGTTTTCAAACATACATAAAACTGGCAAATTAAGGATTCCAAAAAGTTTTGCTAAAAAAGTAAAATGAGAAATGGGGTATGGACTTCTGTCATTGGGCGTCAAGACTATGCCCTAAAATGTCCAGAATGCCTGACGCCAACTTGTTCATTTTGTATTAATAATTTCTATAATTCACTTTGTGGTAAATAAATAAAGTCAAAGGAGTTGTTCACTTTGAAAATCATTTTTCTTCCTCAGGAGACCAAATAGATGTCTATTTAGATGTCGAATGGAGACATCTATTTGGTCTCCTGAGGAAGCCTCAATTTGATTGCACCTGCGGCAAAATGCATTGAGGGTTTGAACACTGTGTATTAGGATCGATTTTATCATCTCATCTGGTTATTTTTCAATGCCTGTTTTACTACTTCTCCTTGTGAGTATAATCTTTGCTAATTGCATGATATATTAAAGGTACTTTTACACTATGGAAGCCTTTGCTTTTTTCTGTATCAATATGGCTAAGTTATCCATCCCCATGAATATCTATTAAGAAATTCAGCTACTAACAGAAGAGGTCTATCAATCTGGGAGGATCTGCTACTGCTTGTGTTAGCAAGGCTTGATCTTTCATTTTTCTGGTGAGCATTTAGTCAGACAGAGTGTGGAATTTTTGTATTTTACACCATTTTTTACACTGGGAATTGAAGTGTACTCTTTCTTTCTGAGCACATTTATTACCGCTATATCCATACATCCCCTTGGTATTTTGGGCTTTCACTGTGATATATGTTTAATTGTTGATAAAGCACTATTAGGTGTTTTGTTGTGTGCTTTCTTTTTAGATTTTTTAGATTATTTGGTGACTTTAGTTATTCTTTAATTGTAAACATATGTAAAATTTCTGAAATAAAGACCAGCTGCAAACTGTATCAGAATATTTCTATATACAACATACTTAATATGAATTTCAAGTTTAACAACCTCTTAAATGGTAGATAGGGGTGAGGATTATTTTCTCTAAATGCAGTTCCACAGATTATAGTTATAGTTTTATAACATACAAATGTTCTCTGACTACAGTTTGTCATCCTCATTCTTTTCCATTAATATCCTCATGCAATATGGGAACTATTGTGCCTGTTACTTGCTAGGGAGGAATTGCAAGATATAGATAAAACTAACTATTTTTCTAATTTATTTAAAGTTGCATTTGACAGTAGCCATAGGTTTCCAACTCTTGGTGAGAGTGTGAAACTGCCAGGCAGTGCCAGGCACACCTTGTACTGATTTCATGTATTCCTTTCTCTTGGTTAGTTTAGGTCTTGGTGATTCACCCATCATTGACTGCTGAGACAGTGATTGCCTGTTATCCTGATTGCCTTAGTTATAAATATTCCCCTGTAAGGCACTTTGAATGAGCTGTGTATTATAGCTGTGTAGGGTGTACTGTGGGATTTGTGCTGTACCATGTCTATAGTAGCACAAGGGGGTCTCACCTGTAAAGTGTTCTGTAGAGATACCTATCTAACCCATACTAATTTGCCTAGTGTTCTTTCCTATTTGCCCTGGAGACCTTTCTACAGTCCTTATATATAATGAGATCTCTGATCACATGACCAGTACTTTTCCCCCTTTATTTCCTACTACAGTAGATGACAGCAGTTTTTATGGCCAGTGATTTGTTTTCATGGTACAAAACAAGCATAAGGTTTATGTATACCATGACATATTTCATGTCTGTCAGCCCATTAGCCTTGAAACATGTCATGGTCTATATAAACCTTACACTTATTTTGCACCAGAAGGCATGAAGGGGGCACATTCTTGAAAACTGTTGGTTTCCATTATGTCTTTACACAGACCCTTTTATTAAAAAAAAACAACTTCTATTTATGCCTCAAAACACTATACAGTAAAAACTGTAGAGTCCTGTTGTGCTTACATTGGGGTGCTTTACATAGCAGTCTTGTCTTGCTCTTTTGTTGTTTTTCTGTCATTGGGGCATATGTACTAACAAACTTGCAAACATGACAAAGTTCCCCTTCAGGGCAAGACT
>WMED01006389.1:915-18521 GCA_019650415.1 Pipa parva | reverse complement strand
TCGGGAAAGAAAATTCAGGCTGACAGGGAAGATGACAGAGAGAAACGCTGTATAAAGGTAGATTTTTTAAAATGCATATATATTAACAAAACGTTTATTTCATTAGTAGAACCTAAATTAGTGTTGGTTTTAAGGTGACAGGAGCACTTTCAGGGGATATTTTTCAGGATTGCTGGAGCACTTGCTTTTGTTTTTACCCCTTTAATGTTTGCTGCTGTCTCCCTTTTCTACCAGCCAAGCTTTAGTTAAACAATTTAGCAAAGAATATTTATTGAGACATTTCTTCCACCCACTACTAAAACTAATGTGGCTTAACTATTGTTTTTATTGGTGATCCCTGGGAAAATGAAATTAACTCCCAAAACGTTGTTGTTGTTTTATTCTTCTTCTTCAAACCCCCCCCCCCCCCCCCCCCCCCCCCCCCCACACACACACACACACACATGTTTATTTCTGTAAGTGTGTGCCCTGAGTAATGATGCCAGTAGGTTACATCATACTAGTCATTTCATTTACACATTACCCTTAGGGAAAATGACAGAAATCTCCAGCAGTTGCTTGCTTTGACAACTGTATTCTTTCCTTGATACACTTCCCTGTGTTCTGTTTGTTTTTATCACTATTTTTATCCTTGGAAACAGCCTGCTGGTCAAACTGCCTGCAGCGACATAACCCTAAGTTTACTTTGAAAGGCATAGTCATTTCAGAATGAGAAATAATACATATTTTAAACAGATACAGAACATTGAATCCATGTCCTTTGCAGTTACTGGTCACTTCTTAACAGTTCAAACCTTTTGGTGGATATCCACTGAAGTATCAGGTTCATTTTAAAACATCATTCTATAGTAACCAACATGTATATCTGTTCTAGTTGACTTTAGCATTTAATAATGGGGGGGGTTATACAGTTTTCCATGGCTATATTAGAAATGTTTACCTGGAGCTATTCTGGAAACTATGAATTTTCCGTTTCCCAAATGTAAGGATAGTGGCACAAAAAGCATTTTTTTCACCACAGCAATTTTATGTGGCAACAAGTCTTTCCCGTCCACTCACTTTATGTCGCTTATTTGATATATGTCAGTAGAAATGTGCGGAAATGGAAGTAAACACATATCATGGCTGGAAACATTTAAATGGTAGAATAATAGCACTTTTAGAGGAGGCATACGCTAATAGTAAGAGCTTACAGATTTTTTTTTTTATTATACCCCAAACTAACTAGAACTGAAAGTCTGGTAGAATCTGCAAAATGTGAAAGAAAAAATGATTTGACCAGAAAAAGATAGCTATCCCTGTTTCTTCAGGCTAGGTTCACACAAGCGTATGTTGCGCTGCGAATCATATGTTCTTGTGAAGAAAAAAAAAAGAAAAATACACCAAGCATATTTTGCTATTGTACTTACCAGCGACAGTGTGAACGCTTCCTCAGCATTCACATCACTTCCTGTGTGTCGCATTTTGGGCGTGGCATATATACAGGCCAAAATGCGAGACACAGCATTCTGGACCCAGCGTATGTGCATATACTGGTGTGTCCATAACTAGGTAAGTACAATCGGCTTGCATTGAGCCATTTTTTTTTTCACACCAGCGTATGATGCACTGCACATCATACGCTCATGTGAACCTAGCCTTACAGCCATGATGCCCCACTGCAGGCTTCAGTAAGAAGGGGTGGGACTAAAGGGTAGCTGACTTTGTGGCTCCTCCAGTCAAATCTTCCAGCTCATGATCTAGCAGGGATCTGATTGAAGAAACCACCATGTCAGCTGCCCTTTAGCCCCGCCTCCTCCAGTTTGATATTAGTCAGAAACTGGGGCTATAAAGAAGCAGGAAGATTACGCAGACTGTAAAGAAGCAGGGAGATTGTTTAATTTTCTGATCTGATTGCTTCCCATGAACATGTTTCTAAGTGGACCTGACAGGTTTACTTTAATTGGGTGCTTTGAAAGTGGATTTGCATATGTTGTGCTGTTTGTGGGCCCAATAAAATAAATAGGCTCTGTGAGTTGTGGAATAAGTATGGGAGATTCAGTAAATAGATCATTTTGATAAGTGTGAAAATTGTCTGTTCTAGATAATATGTATGGGTGTGTGTGTAGTAGAAGGTAAGAGGCTTTAGGCCTTATTATAATTTTGATCCGACTAAATTTTTGATTCCTCCCCCCGATCCTGTAAATTCTGCTGGGTATATAATGTGAATTCAATGTTTTAAACGTACCCAAATTTAGGACTAAAACAGTTAGTGATGTCAAAATAGATTCATTGCATCAAAAAAGCATTACATCTGGTTCTCCTGCATTTCATGCACCAACCCTTGGGGATAGATTGCATTGTCCGTTAAATCTGCAACATGCCACAATGCATTGCATAACGTATATGTCATATAAAATACTGGTTCACATTGGCATGTGAATATGAATGGGTAGTCTAAACACAATGTATCAAAATCAAATGTCAAAAGCGAGTTTACATACTATTGTTAAGTCTGACTTTTTTTCCTCTCCAGGCTTTTGGTGTAGGAAAATGTGTTTTATGTATCAGATACATCCTGGTTGTTTTAATACAAGTCAGTGATGCATCAAATGCAACATTCAGTTTGGATGCAGCTGAATACCATGGATATATAAGATCGAGATCATGTAATGCTGTTGCTAAACCAATTTCAATCCTTTAATGTTATTGTTATGAACTTTTTTCTTTCCTTTATGAACTGTATAATTTTCTAAACTTGCAGAAAGTAGAATGAGGGGTGTGTAAACCTTTTGGCATACATCCTTGTGCAAAACATGCTGGCTAGGCAGAATGGGGGGGAGACAACACTGATCCCTTTCCAGATGGCTCTCCTGCTCATGGTCTAAGCTTCTTTAGCTGATCAGTCGTTTGTTCATGCTGAGAGATGAGTTTGCAATGTAAGCTGGTTTGGTTTCCCTTCACCACCCCCTCTCCTGACCTGCCTTTCAAACTTCTGGAGTACAGATCAGTGGCACAACAGATAGCTGGAAGGGTGAGATAGGAAGCTTTGGGGATTTTTGTTTTTTGCAACAAAAGTCATAGGTTGTCTGTTAAAAGAACAGTAACTCCAAAATAACGAAAATACCTCAAATGCATTTATAGCCACTTTATGTGCTTCCAAAATGGTGTGTATAAAATATGATTAATAGCTATTTAGCTTTAGGGCACCGTTTCTGAATATGTGTTATCTAAAGCACCATAGAAAACAATGAGATTAGGGAACGGTCTGTTTAACAACATTGTCAGTAAAGATAAAAACAGAGAAAGCTATACATTTTGCAAAATCAACTTGAAAGATAACTTTTTTGTAGGTGCTATATTAATATAACAGGCATGCCTATTCAAATAAGAAATTTTATATTTCTAGTGTTACTTAGTCCTTTAATGCTTCTCTTTTTTTAATCCTGGTAATTTACATTAGATTTAGAGAACATTGTTCTACTACAGGGGTCGGGAACCTCTATGGCTCACAAGCCAGATGTGGCTCTTTTGATGGTCGCATCAGGCTCGCAGACTGTAACGAGCAGTGCTTGCATGTGCGCACCACTCATCGCTGCTGCCAGCTGAATGTCGGCAGGTGCTGTAGAATCACACCTCTCTCAGCACTTCTGGGTTGCTAGCCAATCCGGAGCTGTTGACGTCGCATACGACGTGGGTTGCTAGCCAATCTGGAGCCGCTGACATTGCGTATGACGTGAGTTGCTAGCCAATGCGGAGCCACTGACTGCCTACGTCACAAATTCAAAAAGGGGCTGAGCATATGAGCACTTAATATGGCTCAGCCAAAAAGGTTCCTGACCCCTGTTCTATGACAAATAGGGAAAAAGAGCAGGGACTCAGCCATTTTATCCTATTACTTTGTTTGTAATAAAGCAAACTGACATATTTCCTTTCCAGAGTTCAACGATATTAACTGAACACGTTTTTCTTAATTATTTTTTTACTGCCCAGTTTAATGTCCCTTTAATGGGATGAATACCTCCTTATTTAATTAAATGCCTGACTGGCATTTTCAAAAAATGCTTGTGTAAAAATTCTGGATGCTGGCAGTAATCTTTCTGACCAGCCTCCCTCTTAAAATATATAAAACTTGTTTCCTTGGTCCTCAAAGGAACAATCAGTGGGGAAACTAAACGTATGCTTTTATAATAACCTGTGAATTATAAGGGAATGATAACCTGTATGCACAGCATTTTTTCATATTGCTGGGCTTCCAATATATAAATATATATTGCGGTTATATTACAGGTTCTGTACTTGTACACATTTCACCTTTTCCCCCATTACAGCAGGAAAAATATTGATTTACTAATTGTAATATTAATTTTTCTTCAATGTATAGTATTTTGGTTTTTTAATATAAAAGCCATAAATCCTGCACTTCAATTAGATGCTCCAAATCATTTTTTTATCCTAAAATTGTAAGTTATGTGACTGGCTTGAGAATTCTTACAAACGTGAAGGTATTCAGAGCTACTGACAAATTGCATGTTTCTAACTTGTTTTTCACAATAAATTCAAGACCTCTCAGTTCACAAACTTAAAATTGCAACTGATCTGCTGTAGAGGAAGAGGATGATTAGATAGATGTGACAAAGTTAGTAAACATTGAAAATGGTGGAAAATGACTAACCTATATTTTAAAAAAATATGTATACAGTAAGCAGTTGCGAAGTGATGCGAAGGATCCAGAGGTAACTTGGCATTATGCTGAATTACCCCCTAGGTCTCTTCTTCAGGCATGGTATCTACACTCTACTAGCAGAAGAAAGTAATTCAAACAAATGAGCTGGCACAATTTACCTCAAGCATAAGTTTCCAGTATTAACATGTTTGAAGTTTTAGTTCACCTTTAATGTGTTTAGTGCAGTTGTATACAAGGAAAGCAGGTTTGTTGTCCTCCACCATTCTTTTAGTAAAATGACCCAGACTGTACCAACCTGACAAAACCTCATTTAGGCATTCTCCATCCTTTAGGCCTCTTTCACAAAAGCATTTTAAACATGGTGTCTCAAGGAATGTGGGATACCCAGGGCTGGGCACGACTGTAGGCACTGATATTTTATTTTTAAAGTGCATTTACTTGCACCTTGTCTAGCTGTTGGACCCTTGTTTCAAATGTGTTATCTAATCCAGAACACTTGAGACCAGTGGCACTACAACCTTTTCACGTAACCAATATCTGTAGTAAGAAAATGGTCATGACTTCAAAGGTTGTATGTTTGAAATCTTTCCATCACACAATGCCTATCCAAATAGAAAAATATACCTTTTTGCTGATGCTGGTCTTTAAATAGACCCATAAAACCAGAGTTACAGTAAGGAAATAGCTCATATGACTTACAGTGATACAGTTAATCATGAGATCTGCCTATAAACTCTTCCTTGCGCATGGCTTATCCTTCAACTACAATTTTCTAATATTGAAAACAGAAGTAATGTTCTTAAACTGAGAGCAACTACTTATTAGGGGGTTATTCATTAAAGGACAGTCAGATGCTTAAGATGGCCGTGGACTTACAGAGCTCTTTGCATCACTTTGTGTGCGCTTGCACAGATATTTCAGCTATTCAGCAAGTGACTGAGACTGTTGAGGAGCGAATTCCACAAGGCGTACTGCTCTGAATTCATCTATTTGACTGTACCACATCAGAGAGATCAATTGGGGGGGGGGTGTTGTTGATGCCAGGTTCCATTGTGGCATAAGGCAACTATTCATTCCAAAATGACAAACCCTGTTACCAAGTGACAACATGCACTAGGAACTTTTCTTTTCTTTTTTTTTAGCTGAAATCTGTATTTTTTATGTTTTGGAATAAATTTATATAAAATAGGTGGCATGTTTATCAAAAAGCAAAGTTTATAGTGGCAAGGTTTACCTGTTTTATTTTTATTTTGCTTGAGGAGTAAGAGCATTTCACTGGAGATATAGGGATGTTGCTGGGGGAGATAAAAGCACCCTACTGGTTAAATTGTGCTTCATGGCAAAATAGCAGAGTAGATGTTTTCATACTGGTTCATAATAATCCCCATGAAATGTAAATTATTTTCATAGATCGTTCAGTGGATAGCTCTGCTGCCTTACAGCTCTGGGTCCTGGGTCCTACTCCATATCAGACATCATCTTCATCAGCTAGGGAAGATCATCATGGGGTCAGGAATTGAAATCTCTGTAAAGTGCTTCTATGGCAGCTGTAAATTTTGTATCTTAAGCGTTCTATCGCCCCCTTGTGCAGTGCATTGAAAACGCCCTACTAATGTTTTCATACATTCAAGTGCGCAGTGTAGGTTTGTAATGATGTGCCTAATTACTGAATATCTTTTCAACAGAGTACAAGTCTAAGAACACTACATCTTTCTTAAAAAGTACCAGTGTCTTTTTTAAATCAGGTTTTGTATTATTACTAATACAGTGTGCAGACTTATGTATATAAGTATATACAGTAGTACTTTGAGATACAAATTTAATTCGTTCTGTGACTAAGTTTGTAACTCAAGACAGCTCGTATCTCAAACCAATTATCCCCATTTAAAATAACAGAAATAGAATTAATCCGTTCTGGCCCCATCAGCTCGTATCTCAAATTTCAGCTCATATCTCAAACAAGAAATTGGTCTGAGCCGCAACTCGTATCTCAAGAAATTCGTATGATGAGCAGTTCGTATCTCGAGGTACCACTGTATAAATATATATATATATGTTAGGATAGAGTGGTTGTGTTAGTCCACAGATGTAAAAAAAAAAGAGTATTGCAGTATTTGGTGATACCTTTTTTATTGGATTAATAGTCTTTTTAAATATACAAGCTTTCGGGAGGTTTATTCTCTTCCATTCATCAGGTTCAAGACAATATTCTGTTTTTACAATGAATATTGTCTTGAACCTGATGAAGGAAGGAGAATAAACCTCCCGAAACCTTGTATATTTAAAAAGACTGTTAGTAACATTCCACCTTGGTGTAGTTGGGTCCTGTGTGCACAGAAGAGTCTGGAAATTCATATTTTTAATACTATGTTTGGTAACAAGGGAAAGGAACTTGCAAGCCTAAACTAAGGAAACTGTTCTAATGGATTATTGTATATCTACATGTATTAGGCGAGGCCTATACTGACTGTTTTGTAGCTGAGCTGTTTTAATTAGGCTCATTATTGTCTATGGTGCAAACAAATAAGCTGTGTGGATTATTTCACATGAAACAACAGATACTATTTTTCCAGCTAAGCTTAAAAATAGCTAGTGTGACCCGGGGCTTAAAGGGGTAGTATAGGGTCTGTGTAAAAAATGAAATGAAACTACTAAAACACTACTATAGCATTGTAAAAAAAAAAACCCAGTCCCAGTACTGCTCCTTTTCTTTTTCTTTCTTCTGCACCAAAACAACAAATTCATGAAGCGACATGAAATCATTCAAAATTATATTTTATTTTTCAAAACTACAGATAACAAAAGTAATAGTGGGAGAATATGAATATAGCACATATTCTAAAGAATGGTTCCATGATAGTGAAACAATGGACAGCACTGTGTATTAAGCCCTAAAATATACAAGTCATTTAAGTTTCAGGTTTGTCTTTACTTTTTTTTGTAATATGGTTAAATATGATATACATGCTAGGCTGACCTTTTTATAAACTTACGTTGAAAGTTTAAAATCTGTATTTGTTTATTTCTACTAAAAAATACTCCATTTAAACATGCAACCATGCATGAACCTTTATTTTTATTGCCCTAAACCAGTTTATTTCTCACCTTTTTTGATGCAGGAGGTCCATGGGAGTTCACTTTTAATGTGAAGTTTTATCCACCCGATCCTGCACAACTGTCAGAGGATATAACCAGGTACAAATGTACATTTTGTTGCTTATTTGACTAGGAATTAATTTATTTTTCAAATCAAAACCAAAACGGGAACCAAAACCTACTGTATTGAAGTGGTTATTCAGGCTGGACATCTAAATGACAGGAATGAAGATGAAGACTGAAAAGGTTCCAAAGATGTTAGAGATGTTGTAATAGAAATGTCTAGCAAATTAAGACAATATTGAGTATCATTTATAATTTACACTTCACTGCTTTTGTGCATCTTAAAAGCTGCTACAAAGTTACATTGTTTCTTAACCTTAGCTATTGCCTTTTGCTACAAATGAATTCAGTGATTTTACTGCATCTGAGTAGCAGCCACATAGTTGTCCTTGTCCAGTATTCATACATGCAGGGACTGATGGATATATAGATGATCAGAGGGATTAAGACAATGACCTATATTTTCATCAGGGCCCATAAATAGTGTTTATTACCTTAAAAAAATACCACAACATTGCACTGTTGTCTTTAAAAAATACATAACACCAAAAAATGAAAACATCTGTGCTTTCAAAAACTAATCATCTGATTTAGGTTTCACTTTTGAAGACATAAATAGATTAATGGAACTGCTTGGAAATTATATTTCATGGTGGTGCCATTTATCTTACATATATTACATATTTACTCCTACAGGTATTATCTGTGTCTACAGCTGCGCCAGGACATCTTGAGTGGGCGCCTGCCTTGTTCCTTTGCCACTCTTGCATTGCTTGGTTCTTACACTGTTCAGTCAGAGGTGGGTGACTATGATGAAGACCTTCACGGAGAAGATTATGTAAAAGAATTTAAACTAAGCCCAAACCAGACCAAAGAGCTTGAAGAGAAGGTGGTAGAGCTTCACAAAGCATACAGGTAAGAAGTGTACAGCCAGCCTTATAGAAAACTCTATTTTGACAGCGAACTTGTAAATGTAGAATACAAAAAAATAAAAATAGAGTCAAGTGACTCAGGACAATGTAGCGTGGCTACAAAACAGTGTGTTTATTGTTCATAACATGTTTCAGACTAGTAACACTTTTTCAAATGATACAGTGCACATATTGAAAACACCTAAGGGTTCCTAGCCTGAAACATGTTATGAACAATAAATACACTGTTTTGTAGCCACGCTACATTGTCTTGAGTAACTTCACTCCATTTTTATTTGTTTGTATTGCCTATTTTAGTGCTGTGACAGAGGCGCTGGAGGAGATGGTGACCTTTTGGCATGCTACCCAGACATCAGAAAACATTTATTAAATTATCGTAAATGTAGACATCTATGCTGATTTTACTTTTTTTAAACATCAGTTATGGCCAGGAACATAACATGTTCCCTGTGCTTCTCTTAAAGGGTATGAAAAGTTTGAATAAAACATTATTTATATTTGACATGTATACATATAGAAAGCCATCTTGTTAATTAAAATCTAAAAAAATTATTTTGGGATCAGTAGTACTTGCCTCTTGTTTAAACAGTCCTTTTCCCCCAGCCATTCTGTGTACAGGCTCTTCCTGTACAGTACAGTGCCGATAAGCCCCGCCTCCTAAGTGGCATCACTCACTATTTAGAGAGCACATTCTTGTGTAGAATCCCTTTCCCTTCTCCTCATGTAAAAATCCTGTTCCTAACTCTGAGCATGCGCAGATGAAAGCTGTTTGAGGAGTTGAGTTGAGTTGAGCAGTTGAGGAGAGAGGAAGTCAAGGAAAAGAGATAGCGTGACTACACACAGCAGGGAACTTCTCCCGAGGAACAAAGCAGTTTCTTAATTGTCATATTGCTTGATAATAGGCAAATGGGGCTTTCTTTATAGACAGGATTTATATACTCTTTAAGAATCACATGGGCTACAGTCTGATTGTATGTTCAAAGCAGTGCTTTATATTTTACAAACAGAAATGTTTTGGCAAACAAGGAATGTGTGAACATCAGAATTGCATTGCTACAATGTTTAATTAACACGTGTCAAGCCCATGCTAAACACAAATAAATTGTATCATAGACCAGTTTATGTTCTTTAATTGTTCAGAATATAATTGTGACTTTCACTGTGGTATCTTGTAATCCCCACAATCTCATTCTCACATTTTATTCTTTAGATCAATGACCCCTGCCCAAGCTGATCTGGAATTTCTTGAAAATGCCAAAAAGCTTACAATGTATGGTGTGGATATTCACCAAGCCAAGGTATGATGACATTGACCACCCATTTTATATTTATACATTTAAAATAAAAGAAGAAAACAGGTGATTGTCTTTCAGACTGTTTTATGATGATAAGACAACAATTGCTGAAGAGAATCATACAAGTTTTAGTGTCAGGTGGTAATGGACCTGCATTGTGTTGTTGCACTTTACCCATGTCTGTATTATATTTGTATTGCGGAGTTGTACAGAGCTGTGTAAATTTGTGGCTTTTTATAAATAAAGTTTTACCTACATAATACATTGTGAGCAATTTAAAATGCTAGTAGGAGCCCACTGGCTCCCTTGCCCTTAGTCTGGGACACCTGGAAGAAATATTTATCTTTAGTTATATTTGGGCTACACAAGAGCCACCATTTGAGTGTTTATATCACCATAATTTTCAAAAACAAAGTAAAAACAGAGATCAATGGAAAATTAATTTTCATGACACAGCAGTACCATAACAGGAGCAGCTATTGTTGTATTAGATATGCCTTTTTGCTCCTCTTAATGGGATACTGTTTTTTATACATACATAACAACTCTGTAATGTTATTTTGTTCAATTCCAGAAGAAGTTGTTGTGCAGCTTTTATACAGTTACTATTTAAAAGTACCATTTGCTATTTAGTTATGGAGACTTTTGCCCAAAACAATTAAAACACAACACTCAAGGGTATCCAGATTGGAGAAATTTCACACAAAATTGGACTGTATTCATATGATGTAATCCTGGAACTAACTAGTCCAAAAGAAGCCCTTCCAATTTTACATGATATGATAAAAGAATTCAGAAAGGTATCTTATTATAGGATTAATATAAGTAAAACACAAGCAATGCCTGTTGAACTAACTGAGAGAGCACTTAGAGAGCCATACATAAGACTATTTAGGCACGAATCTCCCAAAATATCCTTCATCTTGTTTTAAATAAAGCTACATACCACTCATCAAAGAAGAGATAAAACAACTTCTACCACTTAAAACAGATTATGTCTCGGATGGGCAGAATTGCAGTCAGCAGAATATTAATATTACCAAGAATTCCATATTTATTCTGAACAGCCCCAATTCACCTATCAACCTCATATCTTGAAGACCTGCAAAACACACTACTGACTTTTATTTGGAACAATAAATGGAAAAAGTGTAGCAGCTCCAACTTTATATTGATCTAGAGAAATAGGAATCCTGACGGTCCCACAACTGACTAATACCAGCAAGCAGTTAGACCCTACTAAATAAAACAAATACATACAGGCACTCCATACAAAAAATGGCTCCAAGTAGAACATACATATATGGACCCACATAATACTGACTGCCAACATTTGGCTACTAGACAAACCCTCATTTACACCAAATCAAATTGAACTTTACTAAGGACTTACCGGTAATCAAAATATGGCACAAAGAACATCTCATGAAGGTATTTAAAGCAACCATGACATCTGCTGCAACAATCTGTTCCTTATCATAACTAACCCCAGACCTTACCACCACATCTGGGACAAAAAAAAAGGGCTAAACACAGTTAATTAACTTTTCACCAAATCTACTCTCTACTTGTTTGATGAACTTCAAAACCTCTATGACCTACAAACTACATATGTTTGAACTTCACAAATATTTGCAAATTCGACATTATTCAATGTCCCAAAAATCCACAACACCCTGGGTGAAACCTACCCCATTTTTCATTTTGGAAACTTATGTATTAACTTTCCACAAGGTAAAAAAAGAATGTCAATCTGCCACAATCTGTTAACAACACAGTGGTTGGCAAAGTGCGGCTCTTCAGCTGCTGTGTTGTGGCTCTCAGCATATCTCCATAGCCCAGCATCTCTAGCCCCACCCATGACCTCCGACACTTCTTCTGATTGGACGTCAGCAGGTCATGTGATTGAGAGTGCCCCTCCCCTTATGCAGCTCCACAAAAGTTATTTGCCGGGGGAGGAGGGAGTGAAATGACTCTCTTCTGTTGAAAATTTGCGGGTCACTGTGTTGACACGACAAGATACTAACCGTAAAACTCCACAAATTATGTGTAGATTGCACATAAGTAGTAGCATTAACAGTAGCAGCACAGGCTAGTGACAAGTTCTGAAGCAAATTTGTCTAGACTTGATTTAGGAACTTTCATGCTAATTTACATGGCTCAATATGTTTTTAATGTTTTATTAATGTTTTTTAATGTTTATTTTTCAATCTAGAACAAGTATACAATTTTTGTGAATTGCCAGGACCACATGATATAAACACAGTCTTGTGCATCTGCCATTCAGATATCTTCTTTTACTATTGTCAGTGATACTGTTAGAATCCACAAAGGCAGCATTTCCATCATATACAATTCTAAATTAGTATGCATAAGATAGTTTAGACTTTGGGTTATTACTTTATCTTTTCCTTTTTGTTTTTGACTTTTTTTTCCCTTCAAATAATGCTAGAGATGAATGCAAAGGTTATAATAATGTGTTGAAAACATACCCTATGGTAATGGCACAATTTTTTTCCCACAGAGACAAACTCCCAAAATGCTCCCTGCAGATATCCTTAGACTAGCATGTAAAATGTCATTTTACCACAAAAAATTGGGAATTTGTGGGAGGCATTTTCTCGCATATTCTATTGCCCTAATGAAAAAAGTGCACTTGCAACAACTCACTTTCTAGACTAGAGCAGGGGTCAGAAAATGCGGCTCTTCAGCCACCTTGCTGCAGCTCGGAGTGCATCTCCCTAGCCCCACC
Source organism: Pipa parva (assembly GCA_019650415.1). Classification (NCBI taxonomy): domain Eukaryota; kingdom Metazoa; phylum Chordata; class Amphibia; order Anura; family Pipidae; genus Pipa; species Pipa parva. The sequence continues at coordinate 5,717 of WMED01006389.1, read as the reverse complement.
CATGACCTCCAACGCCTCTTCTGATTTGATAGGTCATGTGATCGGGAGCATGCACTCCTCCCCCTTTGCGGCTCAGAGAAAAATTTCACTAGTGGAGGAGGGAGAGAAATGGCTCCCTCCTCTAAAAAGTTTGCCGACTCCTGGACTAGAGGATGTGAAAATAAATGAAACAAAATATATGACAGCTGGATGGCCCCTCTCATACATTCACTGTAGAAATCAGACTTGAACCTCTGAATTACCCCACTCAACTAATACAGAAATGGACATATCATGTTCTTCCTAAACACAAACTTCAGCAGAAGCGAGCAGCCTTTTTTTTTTTTAGAAGCCCAGTTCAACTAATGTCAAAGTCTTTACTTTTATCAAAGAGTTGAAAAAGCTATAAGAGTAGCTTGTAATATGTAAGAGTAGCTCCCCCTGGCATGACTTCTGCTGTAAACCCTCAACAGTCATTCTTTCCCTTCTAATATCCCCTCCAGCATCCTTGTATAAACTTATTTTGCCCTTAACTGTATAACCAAGCATTTGACACATTTTAACACACATTTTGTATGTCTTGTAAAATGGATTGTAGTGATAGCAACAAAATAACACAAAATATAAAATCATGGACATATACACCAGTATTGTTTCCTTTTATTGCCCTTAAGTACAAGTTGATCTCTTTGAATTTCTGGTAACTAGAAGCAAGTCTGAATTGCTCGAATATTTTTTTTCCACGACAGTGTTCTCCCCATACTAATGTTTCTTGATGTAAATTAATTAAATAGCTATGTATTACAGGATCTAGAAGGAGTTGACATCAAGCTTGGGGTTTGTGCTAGTGGTCTTATGGTCTTCAAAGACAACTTAAGGATTAACCGGTTTCCATGGCCCAAAGTATTGAAGATCTCCTATAAAAGAAGTAGTTTCTTCATAAAGATTCGCCCTGGGGAGGTATGATGTAATTTATTCATAAAAACTCATATATATACTGTGTATATACTGTCCACATTAAGAACAAGGAAAATCATGAATGTAAAATGTTGTGAGAAACTACACAATAAACAAGATGATTCTGAAAATGGAGCCAAAATGTTTACAGAATGTTTATTTAATCAGCAGGAGCCATTTGAAAGTACAATAGGATTTAAACTTCCCAGTTACAGAGCAGCTAAAAAACTTTGGAAAGTATGCGTGGAACATCATACATTTTTCAGGTGGGTACATCTAACTACATTTTAGCAAATAATAGCTGGGCATTGTACTGTCTTTTGATGGGTTCACTCAAGATATGTGAGCTATAATGCCTATTTTTCTACAAAAGTTAATATGGTTTAATATATTGTTATTTGTTTATTTTTTTTTAATTACATAATGCTTATTTAAAGGTAACAACATGGAGAATGGAGGATCTTGGCCTGTTTAGCCTAGAAAGTATACTGGTGTCTGTATATAAGTAGATCTGCAACTGATCCAGGCCAGGGCCAAGGTTTTTTTGCGCCCTAGGTGGATTAATGAAATGGCAACCCCCTGGTCTTTGATGCCTGACACAGGAGCATAATCCCACTCTCAGCCTGCTGCACCGCTTAGTAGGCTAGTAGTGCTTCTATGCAGTGGTGGCCCGATGATCTTATTCTTATCCTCTGTCTGGAAGCTCAGAGAATTAGAATCAGATCATTGTCACCTCTGCATAGAAGTACTAACAGAGTGCAGGCATCTTACTCCTCAGCGCTCCTAATAGGATGTCATCCTCAAGCATCCCTGTAGGCATGCGCAGGCCATTTCATTAGAATGTGTCCTCAAAGAAAAAACTCTTAAAGCTAAAGTTTTTTCTGTCCCCCTCCCTGCTGCTTTGCTTCCCCTGCTACCCCCTCCCTGCTGCTTTACTTCTCCCCTCCATACTGCTTTTCATCCCCTGAGCTACTTGCCTCACAACTCCCTACCTACCTCCTCAGTGGCCCAGCTGTCTCTGCTGTACAGCTAAGTGCTACAGTGTTGCTCTCCCCAGTAATGATTCAACTTCCTGCCGCTTATCCTGTTGACCCCATGGCCTGGCCCTGATCCAGGCATCTTTGGTTTCTCTGCATGTCATTTTGCAAATCAATCCACTTGCTTTGTAAGCGTGTTACTTTTTTTTGCATTCTGCATCTTTTTTGTTTTTTAATTTTTAAATACTTACTACCATCTCTCCCTTGCAATCTCTTTAGATTGACTTCCACAGAGTCCATTCCCAAGCACAGGTTTCTCTCATTAGGGTCGAAATTCCGCTACAGTGGTCGCACACAGGCGCAGTCTCGACATGCCAGTGCTTTAATTGATCGGCCTGCTCCTCATTTTGAGCGCACTGGTAGCAAACGTGCCTCCCGCAGTCTTGATGGAGGTAGGTGACTTTCTACAGTTTTTTGTATTGCTTATTGTTCTGTCTTGCCTCACTAATACTCTATTGTATGTCATTCCATCTCTATTGTATGCCATGTATATTTTCATTTGGTGTGGTTTGTAGAAGAGGTATGCCATTTGGACTCAAGCCAAATTAATTTTTTTTCATTAAAGTTTTTTTTTTTTTTTTGCAGCTCTAAATCTCTCTGTAGCCATAATTTATATTCAGACAGTTAAATATAACAAATACAGCAGTTTATAGGTCAGTATAAATATTTTCCAATTAGGTTTCTATGACCTATTTACTTTTTCTTCCAAGGGATTACATAGTGTTCAAAGTAGGACACCTGCATTAAGACAAGTTGATATGGGTTAAGTATTATTTCTCTGTGCTCTTGACTTCCTACTAAAGAAATTCCTATCTTCTTTCATAGTTCCTGGTTTGTGTCAGTGTGTGGAAAATCTTTATTTGTCTTTATTTTACCTCCAGGCCCATCACACAATGTCTATAATAAATTATTATGTCACAATATGAATTCATATATTATCCACTAAATAATCATAAAATATTTGCTGACTATCAGAGTTTCAGGGTCTTCAAAATGATGGATTGTCAAGATAGTTATGCAGTATAAATGTTGGCCCAACCACTGCTTGGATCCCATACATTACATGAATTACATGGGAAATTTATAAAGGTCATTTTGAACTATTTGCTGCTTTTCTTCACATTATTGTCTTTCCCCCCCCCCCCCTTTCTACTACTTTTTTGATGCCCCTCAATTTATGTAGTGCCAAAAAAAATGTATCGATATTGATAAATATCTATGTATTAATCCCGCTACACTTTACATTGCTTTCAGTGGAGCTCGTTTTTGCTCGAAATTGCCAATTTTTCCAACAGAAAACTGTTCATAACCATCTCCATAGGGAATAATGGGTTATTTTGCCACCCTCAACCAATCGAATACGTTTCAGCGATTAAAAAAAAAAAAGGTCAAGAAGGGGATAAATAAATAACAGTTTCAGTGATATGGATATTTTCGGCTTAAAAATATCCCCCTATGATTTAAAATTTGTAAAATACCTGGCTGCCTGCCTAATCCTCCATGTTCTGTGGTGAATAGCCGGCAGCTAGCAGACTGATGCACATTAAAGGACAGGGAGAATCAGGCAGGCAGAGTGTCACTCTCAATTCAGCATCTCTAAAGTGCTTCACTATTTTCAGGCTGCCTGCCCGACCTTCCCTGTTGTGTAATTTGCAGCTGTCTGCTCGTTCTCGGCTACAGAGCACAGAATGGGGTGTGGGGGGGGGGAATGGAAAGCAGCGCACAGTGTTTAGTTCATTACTTCTTAGTAGGGCTTCAGAATTTTGTTAATGAGATAGGTTAGAAATGTGCTTCAATAACTTCATAAGAAGCTGGGCACAGTGGAAGCTGAAGATCCCCTTTATAAAAATGCTTACAAATAATTTGAATGAGAATCTTTGGAGAGTCTTAATGTTATGACTTTGGCTGTCACTAACCCAGTCATTTGTGTAATTCATTACTTTAATAGGGGATGTTAAATTGTTACAGATTTGTTAAATTACTGTTTTAGCTAACTTTTGCCCGCTTTCCTCAGTGAAGCAGGGCCAGGTCCCAATTCAGTTCCACACTGTGGAAGATGCGGATAATGATGTGGAAGTGTTTGAGTTAGCGGATCCAAAACAGACAGTGCCAGCAGCCATCTCTCACAAAGGTATATTAAGCCATGTGAATGCTGCTCCCTGCAAATCTTTATTTTTTTCTTTATGCTTCCTGCATATTTCTGCTTCTTTTTAATACAAGCAAATTAAAGGAAACAAACGGAAAGTTTTATTTCTTCCCTAAACTTTTTAACTATTTGTGTTAGCAATTGGCTTAGTATACAGGAGTTTTATATGTATGTGTGCAGTTATATCAGCACTATAGTACTCCTTTAACAACTGTATAAATAGGCACCTTTTATGATTTTTGTGTCGGTGACAGACTTGCCTTTTCATGGCGCCTGTACTAGAATAGAATGCACATCTAAAGTCAAAAGTTTTTTTCTTTTTTACACCCATAAACCAAAAAATGTTAACATCAGGCGTGACACAACATTGCTTGGCTAAATGACTGTAAAATAATTTCATCTGAGGTGCTATGTTAGTTTTCTGCATAGTGCCATTAAGCTACCAAAGAGGTTATTAGATGCATATGCTTTGTTTGTTATTGTCATTATTCAGTTTCTGCATTACACATTTGTAATTAGGAAGGAAAGTGTATAGCTTTTTGCAAACCATAGCTGAGATGGATTAAAGGTGGGTCTAAAACATGCCTGGGAGCTTATTCCTTGTCTCATGAAGAAGTAAGGGCGCAAATAATACCCTTTCCTGCCTAGCTCCTGTAATACCCTTTCCTGCCTAGCTCCTGTAA
>WMED01006388.1:0-13528 GCA_019650415.1 Pipa parva | reverse complement strand
CAAAGTGAGCTGCAAAGCCAGGTAACAAGCACTGCAGTTTATTCTTCACTAGTATTTGTGCCAGTTCACTATGTGTGCCTCCATATCTGTAAATATGTGGATAGGAGCAAACCTGTGTGTATGCAGTTCTTTAAGTGTAGGTTATAGCATGCCTATGTGTGCCGGAGCCTGGCCGTGGGCAGCTGCGCGTAAGCTCTGCGTCCTGGGCCTGGCCGTGGGCAGCTGCGTGTAAGCTCTGCGTCCTGGGCCTGGCCGTGGGCAGCGGCGCGTAAGCTCTGCGTCTTGGGGCCTGGCCGTGGGCAGCTGCGCGTAAGCTCTGTGACCTGGAGCCTGCACAGCTTGGTTCTTTTTACGCTCTTGCTATGTTATGTGTGACAAGTGTCCATCTGAGAAGTGTCCACTGTTGGCTAAGAGCTGTATAAAATTCTCTCACAGGAAATGGATAAAAGGGGCGAAGCTTCTGTTCCATATTTTACTGACTGTTTAAAAGTGTTTGAAAATGCATAATGATGCGATGGTCATACTGAATATTAAATTGCTTGTGAACAGAAGCTGTAGATTCCCCTTTAAGCTGTGCCAGCACAATTATAAATGTATCTCTTTTATTACCAATGTTATCTGTGGATAATGATGGGTTAAGAGATTGCCAAAAGGACACTGGAAAAATTATTGGTAATTAAAAGGAAAAGTAACAGTTCCTTTAAAAACAAGGACATTTATTAAAGACTATAAATTTCAGCATTGTATTTGATACCCAAAAAATGTATCTCCGCCTCTTTTCATTTTGTCTTTAGGCTAGGTTCACAATGACTGTTTTACGCGCATCATATATACGCCCCGCATAAAAACAAAAAAAGCCGTGACGTGTAAACCTATGGGACTTGCCTTATTCTGGCCACACTAGTGTATGACGCATATATGATGCGTATGGAATGTTTCACATTGCATTTTTGCCAGCGTACATATGCCATGCACAAAATGAGGCTAGATAGGAGGAGCCTTGAATGCCGAGGCAGCATTCACACTGGAGTTGGGCAAATACAATAGAAATGCGCATCTAGAAAATACGCCGGCGTATTTTGTAGACTCGCGTTTCTAAATACACAGCATATTTACGTCTAGTGTGAACCTAGCCTTAGCATCACAAATAATGCATTTAATTATCCCTGTTCCAACAGCAAAGAAAATGTGGATTAAACTTTCAGTGCTTAGTGTACAGCACACATGCTATCTTATTAACCTTTTAATCTCCATCTTCGCCAGATTCGTTACAAGGAGGATTTTGAAAGGAATAAGGGAAAGGGTTTCAGTGTAGTGGCCGACACTCCTGAACTGCAGCGGATCAAGAAAACACAGGACCAGATCAGCAATGTGGGTATCTGCCAAGCAATCCTACTTTGCCAAATGTAATACCACCATGCCTCAGTCATTTGTATTTTATGATTAAAGAAGCGCTGCCAATAGCTTGCTTTGTTTCTCTGCTGAAGTATTGGATTAAATCTTGCATTTTTTGACCTGGTCAGAAAGAACTAATGCAGTGCACTTGTACACTAATTTAGCATTTGTGTTTAGCCATAGACTGAGCTGTTTCTGTCTTGTGCCTTTGTAGGCTATTTATTTATGCTTTAATGGAGAGCAGTTGATGCATGTATTAAAACTATAATTTTTCTCACTGTTACTGTAAACATATACATTGTAGGCATAAAAATTGCTGGAAAAAGTCTGGTCGATTTGCAATATTGGACTCCTTTATGTCAAGTAATTTGCTTCTGCCAAAAATGTAAATTGACAAGCTGCAATGTATTGTTTAATAATGGAGAAAAGTGAGCATGCTCTGAAGCAGGGGTTTCAAACTCGTGGCCCTCGGGACGAAAATTTGTGGCCCCCGGTCCTGCGCTCCACCAGGCGTTTTGTTCGCCAGAGGAGCGCTGGATCCAATACAGAGGGAAGTCCTAGCTGACTCCCTCTGTGCAAAGAGGAGGGCACACAGGAGCCAATAGGAACCCGGGAGCGCATGTGATCAGCATTTCTGGGTTCCTTCTCCTCTAATGTGCTGCTGGCAGCGGCAGCAACAGCACGCACTGCCGAACTCTGACGGAGGGGGTGAGTAAAACTCCCCCCTCAACTCCCCCATAGCAACCCCTGATCCCCCCCCCCCCCCCCACGACCACCACTGTAAAGCATTAAAATAATCCCCGATGCCCCCCCACAATACTCCCACACACCCCAGTGACCCCACAATACGCCCAGTCATAAAATGTACCCCCAATTATAATTTTTAAAAAATCACAGATGTACCAGTAAGCCCATAAAGCCTCGCAGAGCCGCTGCCCCATGTATTTCACCACAAAGGTGCTAATTTCATCAGCAGATGCAAATCACCCAGCAGAGCTGCATATTGCTCCACAAACCCGCTGATTGACCCATAGAGCCATGCATTGTTTTTAATCTGTTGTTTTCTTGTGGAAAACCTAATGCGGCCCAACCTCACCCAGACTCTACCTCCAGCAGCCCCCGGGTAAATTAAGTTTGAGAACCCTGCTCTGAAATGTTTTCATTTTACAAAAAAAGAAGAAAAAAAAAAACTTTCTATTTATTGACCACCTAGTATAAAGTATTAAAATGACAGGTTTAGACTTACTGATTCTGCAGAATAACCATAGCAGTAGAATTAACCTCTGCTCCAAGCACTTGTTTTTATCAGCTGATCCTAGACCCTCTTCCTGTTACCTCTGTGCAGGCAACTTGTGTGCAGCATTTAAATTCCTGAGCAGCTTTTCACCTTGAGCTGTTTTTTGCTGCTTTTCTACAGTTTTGCAGTCTCGCAGAGCTGCGTTGCACTTTAGTTTCCTGAAGAAAGTGAACTTTAATTAGATTCAGGAGGGGGGAGCATGCTCAGTTAGTGAGTAAAGCCCTTGACTAAGGGAGAAGGGGATCGGATTAGCTGAAAACTCTTCTCCAAGTGCATGTTTTTTCTTCAGTCATTATGACTGCTCTGCAAAATCGCTAAGCCTAAACCCGTGATTTTAATACTCGTTGCACTTAATAGTAAGTGGCCAATATATAGAAAGCTCTTTATTTGCAGACTTTAATGTCCCTTTAACTTAGATGGCATTCCAAGAAGACACCCAATACATATTGCCATGCAGTTAAAAGATTATCTACCCTATAAACTTACACAGCTGCATAGCCTAGCCAGAACAAATGATACTTCCAACTGTTCAGCTGGTATATTTGTGGAAGTTACCATATGTACTTACTTAGAAAACATATGTATAAGTACATTTAATATATAATACATCAGTCTGTCTATCAAGAATCTTCCCGGTTTTTCAGTCCATTGGTACATCCCAAGACTCTGCTGGGCGGGAAACGCTATATTAAGGGGCAACATCTTGGACCGATAGCTCTTTAAAAGACCTAGGTTACGCTTAACTGTAGACAAGAATGTTTCCCCTCAACATCTGTGTCTCATTTTTCCACGTAGATAAAGTATCATGAAGACTTTGAGAAGAACCGAATGGGGGGCCAATCAATGGAGGGTGGCGATCTGGAACGTAGACCATCTGAAGATGGTGCCAATTACCGCAGATCTTCACAGAGTGCCCAGCAGCATCAACCCCCTGCCAGCAGCTCTGGTACCTGCCACAGACTCTAGTTGAGATTCTATACCTCTGCAAGGGGTTTATTATAATCCAGAAGCATTTGATTTTGTTTCACTATAGAAAGCATTTTATTTGTATGAAGAAACAGAGTATGAGCACAATACATGATAAATTAGATTATATTTATTAGAGCCTGGTGTAGATTGTATATACTTTTTGTGAATGGCTGTTCACAAAACAATATACTGCAGATTATACTTGCAGTCCAGGAGTGCCATTTATTTTTTGGTTATTTCTATTTTCCCACCACCAATTATACTTACCACCTGCCTGCCCTAGAGACAGATATTTAGCAGTGCTGCTATTTTACACTTTCATTAGATTTCACCACCTAAATCAGGGCCTTCATGGACTTTTTGTGATCAACATGGCAAGCAGTCATCCCCAAATAGCGCCCCATACTTGGCAACAGTAATTCCAGACTCTAATCAACAAGGCCGTGGCTTGCCCTTGATAATAATCTCTTTGAAATGTTAGATGTCTTTAAAAAAAAAAAAAAAAGATTAGAAAGATTAAAAAAAGATTATTTCATGTTTTAATCATTTAGGTAGAAGGGCAAGAGCAGATTGTTTTTAATTTCTGCAGTAGCCCTTCATTAAAAAACTAACGAAAAGGAAACTATTGCACAGCTGGCTGCCTACTGGCCACTATGTTGCCTTAGCAACTAGCACATCCTGCTGGCTGGAATGGAAACTTACCAGCAGCTGTGTGCGAGTTTAAGTGGCTTGCGATGTCATTGCTTGTACTATTATTTTTCAGAAATCCACTGAGGCACAAAGCTTATTGTATGGAAGGCTTCTCCATACACATCTCATAGGTGCTGTCGCTGTAGTTGCATCAGTATGCAGTGAAGCACTTCTTACATAAAGGTCAAAACAGTCCTCTTTAAAGAAAAATAGTCACGCCAAAAAAAGCAATATTCAAAATTCGCATTTGGATTGGCATGAGAGTTATTCAGATACGGCACTTGTAAAAATGTTATCTTTAAAGTTAAGTGCATGAATTTAAATTCTTTCTGTCTGTTTTTACTGAGGGTAGCCATGTTGTTATACAGACCTCAGCAAATCCCATTTATTTCTGTGGTGCTTTACATAAAGCATATATACAGGAAGTGGGCCCTAAAGTTCTTTTTTTCTTTTCCGAGTTTAATAATTTGCGAGCACACTCTGTGCGTTCAGGCGAACGCTCTGAGTGTTCGGGAGAACAGGCTGCACGTTCTTGTGATAAGTATTGCGAGACTTGGTGCGTGCGATACTTGCCATGAAAAACCTTTTCTATAGAGTATATTCATGGAAAGCTGAGCTAAACAGTACAGCTACCCTTTTCCATGGATATTTTGTATAGGAAAGCTTCTCACGGCAAGTATCACGAACCAAATCTCGCCATACTTATCGCGAGAACGTGCAGCCCATTCTCCCGAATACTCAGAGCGTTCTCCCGATTAAGCTCAGAAAAGCCGAACCGGCTTTTTTGAGCTTTATAAATTTCACCCCTGGTGTCAATCAGTGAAAGGTGGGAGGAGCAAATTCTGAATCTTATAAAACCCAAAAATAATAAAGCAACTGTTAATCATGGCTACTTTTTCTTTGTTCTGTAGAGTGAAGACTTCCTCAGTTTTTTTTTGCTGCCATTTTCTATGTTGCAATTGTTCTGAAACTTTTTAATTGTTTTTCTTTCTTAGCTTATCAGCAGCAACAACACCCATCCAAATATGGCTACCAGGAACCTGCTGCTCCTATATCTTCCCAACGTGGTGCCCCAGCTGGAGGGGTAAGTGCAGCCTTCAAAACATTCGAGCCTGTAGGTATATAGTATGTTTGTGAACCTAGTGATCAATTTTTCTTTTTTTCGTGTTTGTGTTCTTCAGAAGCGTTACAGAGCTGTGTATGACTACAATGCAGCAGACGAGGATGAAGTGTCCTTCCAGGATGGTGACACCATTATAAATGTGCAACAGATTGACGATGGCTGGATGTATGGGACCGTGGAACGCACAGGAGATACAGGGATGCTTCCAGCAAATTATGTTGAGGCCATTTAAACAGGAGAGCGTGCCTCACCTCCTCCTCTCCCAAAATCATGAAGCATTCCAGTGCAGTCCCTTCCTATATAATTTTGGGAAGGACGGGCTCCATCCCTGTATCAGTGGTCTCTCTTCAACCTCTTTGCTGCCTCATGGTTACAGAGCAGCTAATTACCTCTTGCTTCACTCTTCTGTTCTGAAGGAATGAGTTGGAAAATAGTTTCCCTCCTACACCTGTTTGTCCCACTCCTTTTAATGTCCAGCTGACATTAATCCATGTCTGCTCTGGTAAAGTTTTTTATTTTTTCCAAACACAATCAAAAATAGTGGGACACAATCACATCTTTTAATATGTCCGAAACCAATCTTTGTTCATCCTTTCAGACAAAAGTCATGCAAAGAATTCAGGCAGCATCTCTTATCAAAAGCAAAACTGCCTGCAATGCTAAAAATACTATTACTCATTTTTATTATATTTTTTTTCTTTGCGTCCTTCCTATATTTTGCTCTGTTGGGGAAAAATATCATAACCCCTTATGCATTTTGATGTTTTTGGATTGCTAGAAAAGCTGTGATTACTTTAGCGTGTTTGTGCTGAGATTCTGAAAATGAATGTCATCCTGTTCTGCTGTTTCTGGTTTCACATTCCATAGCACAACCACCCTTCTGTCAGAAGCAAGAAGTGGTACTACAGTCTGACAGTAACATTGTTGAAATAGGAAATTAGCGACAGACTCAACTAGCACAGAAATGACTAAGGAGTGATTTAAAGTCTCTGCCACACAAGCAAATGTGGTTCTTGAAGAAATTTGATTTTCCTGATCAGAGTAATATGCACACATTTTATTTCCATGCATAGGGGTTGTGTTCGGAACACACGCTGATGACAGATGCAGTCACCCGGGCCAAAGTCTTAGATATACAGCTTTCGCTTTCCAGACGTGCCATTCGATTGCATTAACACCAACATGTTTAAAAGAAGATTTTATTTATATATATATATATATATATATATATATATATATATATATATATTAGATAGTGTAGTTAACTAGTAATCAACATTAAAAAAAATTCTAATATTTTTACATTTGAGAATGTTCCCCCAATATATTTTGTATATATATTTTTTTTCCTCCCATTTTGTTATATTTCTGAATGAAGTTTAAGCATTTGAAGCAAAGGATTGATTTAGTTTGATTCAAAATTGGATTTGTTTAGAGAGAGTATCAATGTTTGTTTTTTTAATGAATTCCCCACATTCTTCCAATACCTGTTGTTTTGTCTGCTTCTGCATCGATGGTCCATAAAACTTTTTTTTTTTTAATTACTTGGACTTTTGACAACTATTGGCATCCTTTTTTTTAGAAAGATAGCTATACTTGTAATGTGTTCTGTTTCAGTTGTTATGAAATGCATTGTCTTATTGCACTGACTAAAGGTGCGTGGAGGTAAATTTCCCTTCTCTGCACCAGTTTAACTGTTGCTAATGCTTTTGCCTAACGGTTAGCTAGCGGAGAATTGAATGGTTATTTGCAAGAGGCAGTTTGTTTTATGCCTTGTGAAAACAGCACTTGCATATTCCTAAATAACCAGCATGCAGCATTAATGGATTTAACAGCATTGTTTTAAACAGCTAAGAGCAATCCTGTGCTCCATGTTTGTCTGCTTAGTGAACTTCTTTAGTTATCTGTGAAGTTAAAAACACATTGCACTTTGTCCTCTAGACTGACTTGGGAACCATGATAAAATAACAAAATATCTGCACATGTATCTGTCAGTCTGCTTGACGGAAGCAATTTTCCTTGTTCTGGAAGAGAACTGTTTTAGAATATGACCTCATATGTAGGGCTTTTTCTTGAATGGATTATCTGCCTACCTAAAAAGTAAAGAGATGGGGCATGGCTTATTGTATGCACAACGTATTCCACCTCTGTTCCAAACTTTCTTGTTGCCTCAGCTAAGGTAATCCTGAAATGTTTCCACTGTTGGCATAATTACAGGGTGCTACTGCTGTCTATGGAGATTTTTCATTCTTGCCTTAGCTGACGACAACAGTGTTCCTGTTTCCACTCGTCTATTTAAAAGTAAAACTGAGAGAAACTGCAAACTCTAGTTTATCCATTGTGTAGCAGTCACCTTAAAAAGATAGTGTGCATATTTTAGGTGCCATTTCTCTTTTTGCACAAGGATAATTACTTAACCACCTCACCCTGCTGATACAGTATAATATATATTTGAATATAGTGAGGGTACTATACACAGAACCTAGGTCCTAGATCATAGATTGTGCATCTGTCTGCCTCTAGCGGCTGTTAGTCATCTGTAACTTCCAGCATTGCCCACAGCAAAAACTGTTTTTTAAAGAAATAATCCAGAGACAGCTAGCTGTCTTAATATGCAGGGTTTAAGGCTTAGAAACATTTTCAGTGAACTCAGTGGCATCGACATGGAAAGAAATTGCTCTTTTAAAGGTGACTATGCTAGCTGTAATAATTGGCCAGTTGGGATATTTTGAGATGATTTGAAGACTATCACATTGCATTGACCCGCAATCGAGCAGTTTTACTGAATGTCGGAAAACCTTCTAGTTTGGTTTCTGAATTGGCTAAGCAATGAAATGACCAATGTACCCAGGGTCCATCCACTAACATCTTAGGTTTGTTTGGCCTCCGATCCAACAATATCTACCCGCTATGGCTCTGCTTGGACAAACAAGCAAAGCTGTGTTTGATATGGTGATCTAACTGGTCAAATGTGAATGAATTTGAATGTGTATGAAGTCTTTCCAAATGCTACTTTGGGAAAGGAGGATGGTAGAGATTTCCGTAGAGAGCGGAGAACTAAGCACAAATATTTGTAATATTCCTGCACCTCAATCAGAAGCACAATTATTAGAAGAAGAGACTGGAAACCATTTCAATTCTTGACTCTCTTACACAATACTGTAAAATACTTACTACATTCCTTTCACAGAACCGCAGAGCCCGTTTCTTGTTACGAGAGCAGTACACCCAAATGCACAAGCTTTGGTCTAATTAAGGTAGCTCACTTTACTCAAATTCAGTGCAGTTAGCTTTACTGCCAGGCTGGAAAATCTTATCTCCCTGGGACCAAGTGAGAAGGGATGGAGTTTGTTTTTATTATTTGCTAATATTTCATAGGACCATGTCAAAAATTATCATTCCTTGGGGCTTTATGAATGGACCAAACATTTCATCCTCACACTTTCCCTCAATCAAATGTACTTTGTCTTGCCATAAGCGCAGGAAGGTGGAGAGCGGAAACGTGACTTGTTTTGTTTATTTTTCCATACACATGATTTTCCTGCCATGTCACTGGTTGCATTATCTTTTATGTTATTGATATATATATATATATATATATATATTTTTTTTTTTTTTTTTAATTCTTCCCCAGCTGGAAAAGCCTTTGTATCAGATTGCTTGGGCCTGTAATCAATGAGTTAAAAGAAAAAAAACAAAATTCAATCATGCGCTACCAAGAAATGCTTTCTCGGTTTACTCAAATTTAAAAATAAAAATATCATTTTTATCTGTGCATTCAGGCTGTTTTTATTTTGCAGAACATTTGCATGTCGGTGGTTTATTGTATTCAGTTAATTGGTGGTTTTTAGTGATTTCAGTAATCATTCTGGAATGGTGGTGGAACGTTTCTGACCAAGACTGCAATTTCCTTTTACAAATAATGTTCTTGATCACATTTATATTTGAATATAACTTTTATAAAACATTAGCTATGTACCAAATCCATAACATTGGGCTTTAAATGGATATAGAGTTCTCCAAAGAGCATTAATCTGTTCACCATCCTACTTTACATAATAAAATCTGACCACAGTTGAACAAATTGCTCAGAATGTACAGTACAATCAACAGAATATAACAACCTTTTTTATTTTAGCAGTGTAAAAGTAGCCATGCAGTTCCAAGAAAAGACTAATGCATTTCTTAAAGGGGAACTATAGTCAGAATAAATTTTTACATATGAAGTACTATACCTTAGTGAGAAGCGTTTCTCCCCAGTAGATGTTTCATCTCAAGCAGAATGATTGAGTAGGCAGCACTGGTAAACTCCTGCACCAGGAAATGTGTGTACTGTCCAGCTTTCCATGAATAGGTACCCTCCCCTGGACATTTTTGCCCTACTTACTACTTAACGCCTGCACACAAGTTACCTTTCCCTTTTCAGCATGGCTGATGAGGCCAAAAGGTCAGCACACTGCTTAACCAATAGCAGTCAGGCAGCATTTTCTTCTAACTTGCAGAAGAGAAAAGAGTAGGGGGAGGAAAACATCGACTCTTTAGAACTAAACCGTGAAACAAACTGCAAGTATTATTTCTTCCCTAAACGTTTTTTTAACTATTTGTGTCAGCAATTGGCTTAGTATAAAGGAGTTTTATATGTGTTGTGTGCCGTTAAATCAGCACTATAGTGCCCCTTTAATCATACTGGTCCTTTAAAAATCCTTTCTCCTTGTAATTATATCTTTTGCTGGAGCAATAAGGTCACTTTTGCCACAATACCTTGCAAAATGTATAGACCCTTTCCTAATTCTTGATTATTCATCTTGTTAAAATGGATTAAGAATTAAATGTTCAGGAAATGGAGAAATACCTGCCAGGCTGAGTGTGTGTGACCTAGAGGAGCACCTAATGTACTATTGTAGCTGATTGCAAAGATCCCCAAATTTGTTGCAGGGTTTCTACTCCATCTCACATAATGGTAAGTCAAAATGAAGATGGTCTGTAGCATTTTTTTGCTTCAGTTCTTTTACTTGGGGGAAAAATTATCTCAATTTGTGAAGTTTCATTGATCACAAAATGCAACGAAGGTCCAAAACCTTTCTAGTGAAAATTGAAATGTGTGTATATAGTGCCTGACTATCTTTTAATCAGCTGTAAGTAATAGTTGTTTGAAGCTAGTCACAGAGTCCAAAAGCTGAAAGCATGAGTTGTCAATAGTCATGTGGTTTATTTAATTTAGTTTTTGCTTCAGACCATTATCAAAGCAGGCAGATTACAGTGACTCCATATAGTCTCTAGGTGTGGAAAAAGTCTTCAGAAGGGGACCCCTTTTTTTTACACACCTAAAATATAGTGATGGGCTGGTTTGCTGCAGAAAGTTCTAAGGCAAGATGGAAGGGTTTTGCTAAACTAGTAAACCTTTTTGTAATGCGCATATATATATTTATATTTAGACTGTTCCTGCCTGCCCTGATTCCTTCCCAGCTAGGGTTTGTTTAAATAACCGATAAAGAATGGCTGCAACCATAAAAGTGGGGAAACAAACACAACAATACAAACCAGGACTTCAACTTCAAAAATAACATTAACAAATCCTCTGTAGGATTAATTCCAATTGATCACCAAAGTGAGCCCTGCTGCAAAATCTGCAATGCCCCCTTCCTGGTAATATTGCAGGAAGTAAACCTTTATCCAGGAATTTGGGGTGGATTGCTTTCTGTACCCTTCCATGTGCCTGGTAGCAGCTGACTCCCCTGCTTTTATGGTACACCCTTGCCTGTTATAAATGGAAAAATACAGGTAAATATTAGCAGATCTGTTCAGTTTGACTGTTTGCTAGGAAACCTAGCAACTGAATTGTAACAAGCTACTGTGACAAACCTATATAATGCTTTTCCCTCTCTGGTTCTTACCATTACTGACTACACTGCTGTTAGGTGACCATCATTCAGATGGAATCCGCATGTCCAACAGCGCACATACATACACATCTTGTTATTTTCTATGGTACTTATGTTCTCAATATGCACCCTGCAGGAGGGTGTAACAACCTTTTAATCGCTTAAAACACATCTTTCTTGAAATGCATGGGAATCAAATGGAAGGCAGCTGGGCCCGATTTAAAATTCAGATTGAACAGACTCGCATTAAAAATGCAGTTAACTATTTGCTGTTCCAAGGGGATGTCTTTTTAATGCGGTTGTTGTTGGATACTCGCAGACACATCACAAATATTATCATCTGAACCTGCAGATTACGGTTAGTACGGTAGGGGCCAATTATGGCTTATGTGAGATTCTTGTGCAGAGTGATCCTTGCTATGTTGGCTGCAAAGTACTTTGAAATTTAAAAGAGAACTAGAGCTCACTGGCTCCTGGGGTAATTCTTAAAGGAGAAGTGAAGCCTCATTTAGTCAAGGGGAGATTTGCAAGGGGGTGGAAGGAGAAGCTTATCAATCTGTTTTTCACAGTCCAGCTCTGCCTCCTGCTCTCAATGAAGCCAATCTCTTCTGCTGTGCAATGCCCAGCAATCCTCTTCATTTCCTGCTTCCTGTGCCAACTCACTGAGGTGAGCATGATCAGACGAAGTTTTACATCAAAATTCTGCTTCTGAGCATTCTCACCTCAGTGAGTTGGCAAAGGAAGCAGGAAGTGAAGAGGATCGTACAGCAGAAGAGAATGGCTTCATTGTGAGAGCAGGGGGAAGCGGTGGGCTGTGAAAACCAGATTTACTTATCCTTTAAGGGGGGGGGGGGGGGAAATACCTGCCAGTAGGGGGTTCATGCTTCAGCACTGTCTCCTGTACCATTGCCGAGTCCTGCTCTTTACAAGCGCTGCAATATTCACTTCCTTTTCCTGTGTGTTTTGACAAATTCACCAAGCACCATAGGGGGGCAATCCTAATCCCTGCAGTAACAGCACCTATGCTTTTATATTCAGCAGTGAAATAAAGAGCTGTTGTTGGAGTGGTCCACCAGCATAGGTGTGCACAGGCCATATCATTAGGGAGTGCCAAACTTAAGGCTAGGTTCACACTGGCATTTCTATACACAGTGTATCATCCTGCGTGCTACCATTAGGGTGCGCAGACGCCTATGTCCACCAGTAAACAGGGAAAACTTCCTTTGACGTTGTGCCACCTCCACCTTTCTTGTTTTCACTTAATAAAATCTGATCCAGTGTGCACTGACTGACAACGAGTTCTGTCTGCTCTTTATCTTTAATATTGTGCCACCTCTAGACACAAGCTACACAGCATCTGATGTGATCAAGATTTCCCTGAGGAAACCAGAACAGGCAAAATGCATTGGAAAGAACCATTACTTGATGATCTTATAATTTTACTTTCATATGTAAGTGTAAAATGATCCCCTAAGCAAAAATCTACACTCGCACCTCCTCCTCTTCCCATCCCCCACCAAGAAAATTGCATTCACCAGGAATCAGAAGGGGGCGCCGGCCCCCTATCACCATGATCACTGCAACCCCTATAGATATGTCAGTAACTGTAATTAAATACTGTGGATCAGCGGTCCCCAACCTTTGCTGGATTGGGGATGGCTTTTCCAATTCCCACATCCAGCAAATGTTGGACGGACGGGCAGGATAATGTGTGCTGCTGACTGTATGATGGTGACACATTTCCTGTGTGTGCGTCACCATCAGGCAGCCCAGTGCCAAGGGTCCCATGGACCGGCATTTTGGGACACCTGCTGTGGATGACAAAGACTTGCCAATTCCTCTTGCGCTGAAATATATATGTGTGGGATTGAAATGTTATGTAAATATTGCAGGTGTGTAGAACACACATCTTGGAGAAATCCTTCCTGGAACTTCATCTTATCAGCTGTACTGATTAAAATGTTCAGAGCACCTGCAGATGTCTGGGCAAACACGATGCGATATCCAATCACATGCAAGTGAACAGTTCCTGCGGGGTAGAGGGATCTGGACTTAACTGATGTCAATTGGAATTTTTATTATTAGAATTTTCTATATTGCTAACATCTTCCATGCTACTGTACAGTCATGGCCAAAAGTTTTGAGAATGACACAAATGTTAATTTTTACAAA
>WMED01006387.1:0-18522 GCA_019650415.1 Pipa parva | reverse complement strand
TTTTATTTACGATTTACACAACGTGCCAACTTTTCTGATTTTGGGGTTTGTATATAAACAATGTTTAATGCTGTTATTAAAGCAAGTAAGACATGGTTAAGAAGATGTCTATTCAAGAACTACATAACCCTAGGCTCACCAAATAAAAGACTAGGTAATAGCTATGTCTCTCCTGAAATGTGCAGCCCCAAGACACCAAAAGGCAAGCACAAGAGTTAAAGTGCATAGAAGACAGTCTCAAAGTCTGTGAAAAACCTATTCTACTCTATGTAAAATGTGGATCCAGGAAGATAGGTAACCCCAAATCATACCATCAGAAAAAAAATTATTTGGGGAAAAAGAGTTGGACAAGGTTAATTAATGAACAGATACAACATAATTAAGGCTTGTTCATGGACCTTCCTTGTGAACAAGGGAGATTTATGTTACCAGTAAAAAGAATTTTGACTGTTCCCACTTTGTAGTCGAAACCAAGACGATGATTTCAACTATTGAAAATTCTTTAAAGGTACAACCATTTTGAAATATTTATGATTCTGAATTTCCATATTTATTAAACACATTGGTACATGGATAAAATATCTTGCATTCATTTACACTGTGATTACTTGATAAATCCGTAACCCATCATTGTCTGATAGATTTGGATTGCAGATTACAGTTTAATCACCTAGATTCCTCATTATAATTACGAGGGACAACTGAGAGCCATTATAAGACTTATTAGCTGGGATAGAGGTTATTTTAAAATGGTAACATGCTGAGATAAATGCACCATTACATGCTTACAGCTGAAGCCTCATATGAGCAAAAGAAGATAGAGGCTATATCTTTGTATTTAAAATTATGCTATTAAAAAAAATGCTTTAATTGCATTGCCTTCAAAATGTAGTCCACGTAAAGTAAAGGCATCATCCTAGCCTTTTCTAATGTGATATTTCAAAATGCTTTACTAAAAGGAAATATAATGAAAGTACTGCATTGCTATCACTGATCCCACCATGACACATTAATGTCACCACTGGCTTTGCCACTGCACTTAACTTTTTTTTGCCATTCCGTTCACAGAAACCCACATTTTTGTTTTTGTTACCATTTCTGCCAAAAGAAATTGAAAGTAGTAATCATAAAGATAAGCTTCTTCCCTTGTTTTTTCAGGAACTGAAAGAAAAAGACATCAATTCCAAGTGTATTACCGTTTTCTACTAGATAGAGATGTCCCATAGTATGTTAGGATAAAATGACTCAGTACTGGTGTTTTACATGTACTTTTGGGAGTTCTAAATGAAAACTTTTAGCACAGAAACACATATGGACGTCATTTCCTATGATTTGCTCATCTAGATTTTCTTAATTTTCTCTACAACTTTGAAACAATTTCCTAAGACCAAGAAGTGTCTCTGTGTAAGGACCTGGGAGGGATGAAGTCAGTCCCAATGTACCAGAGAAGGAAGGAACAGATAACTCAGGTGGAAGATATGATAACACACTCTAGGGCGAAGAGTCTAAGATATAACTGGTATTCACCTAGAGCCTGTCAAGAAGGTTAGAACTTCTTTGCGGAAAATACCCAGGTCATGGCCCCCAGAGCTGTAAACCACAGAGATCCAGAAGTAGAGGAATCATAAACTGGCACTGGTCAGGGAAGGTGGCTAGAAGATTGGTTATTGAATAGAGCAAGGTCAAGGTAGGCAGCAATCAGAATGGTCAAGGAACAAAGCAATAGTGAGGGCAGGCGGCTATCAGGCATAAACATAGAACAGGCAGGAGTCAGAAAACTAAGAAGCAGAAAACATAAAACACACCCAGGATCAGAGGTACAATCCTTATATTTGGGCACAGGAAGAAGGAACTGAAGGGTTGAAATAGGTACAAGGGTGGGAAATTCAAATGTGCCAGTACCTGATGCCAAATTATGCGATTGTGTCAAAATGTCGTGCCCGCGACCACATCACAACACTGCTACCGTGCCTGAATGCCGCTCCCATGACTGCGACAGAGCGCAATGGAATGCTACGGACTGAGCGGTAAGTACTTTTCCTAACACTTTGGAGATAAAATCCATTACTCTTCAAAGACTTTGGGGGGTTATTCAGTAAGGTGTGAATTCGACTGACGAATTCTCAAACAGCGGATTCCCATAGCAAATCTGTGACTGCAACAATTTCCCCATTGTGAAGTCATGACCACAACAATTTTATAAAACTACGACTATGACAATTTTCCATAGTAAAGTCGCAAACTGCGACAATATTCTCATTATAAAAAGCCGTGACTGTGACAGCAGCAGTCTATTGCGACTCTCTTTAGCTGGCCAATTCACACCTTTATGCAACAATTTGGACTTTAGTGAATAACCCTCATTTTTCTGCTGCTATTTTTTTGTCATTTGCTCTACTTTTATATCTTGGGAATATTTCATACTTTTATTTAAAAACAGATATGAGTACAATTTATGACAATTTATGGTCTATGATAAACTAATATTAATAATCTTTCTGCATTCTTAGTTTGTTTGTAGAATAATGTATTATCTGTTGTTGGGAGAACCTTTTCAAAAATCAGCAACTTCAATTTAGAACATTATTTATGGAAATTCAGTTAAATAATAGTGGAGCAGGGAAACATAACTAGAACCTTCGATTCGATCTTGTCATTCGGACACATTGCATCAGTTTGATTGAGATGAAAACCCATAATTCCCTATGGAATCAGTATGGCAGTATTTCTATGTTCAGATGATTTTTGGCGTCAAAATACCATTGACAGCAATATCTGCACGCAACAGAAGGGAAGTTGCATTTCAAATAGTGCAAAGTTTGCTGATTTCAACTGATACATTATGTATCAAAAACAATCTTTTTCAAAGTTAGCAATTTTTTAGTGGCCCCTCTATATATCTGTGGTAACAAAAAGTTCAACAAATAGAAAAATATCGTTGAACAAGTGAATGAGGCCAAAATGATCTTTATACAATTTTTTTTTCCCATCGTGTTGGAGTTCTGCAAAGTTCCTCCCGTCACAAAGTGTTAAATTCTAAAACCAGGTCAACTATATTGGTAGAAATATCACCATTGTCAATGAAGCTTACTATTCTTTTTTAGATTTGCTACCCATTGCCATGGTAACGGACAAGTTACCTACAGATTCACATAACAGGCACCCTACTGAGAAGGATAATATAAATAAGACATCTCTGTTTTTTCTTTTTCTTTCCAAATTTTTTGTTATCATTTTTAGTTTAGATATGTGGAATTACTTCCCTGCTCTGTCTTGCCATTGATTTTGTAATCATGCTGAAACAAGGTTCCTTGCTATCATAAGGATGTATTGTGCTCTCAGCAAACATTAAGCCTGGCCTCATTTACCATAGAATCTGCTCATTCTTTAGTTTCTTTATGAAGCTCTATTTCAATAGCTAGCCAGGAGATCAAAACTGTCATATAATCAAGTGGACAATATTATCTGAAAAAGCATCTGATATTGTTCATTTTTTTTATGACATTATTAAAGATACCATCTTCCATTACACTTGTTTTCAATATCATTCATAATAGATTTTTCAGGTAAAGGATTTTATAATATATTAGCCTATGTGAACTTACATTGGCTATTGGATGTTTTTTTGTTATGCTTCAAAGAACAGTCCAGCCAGATTAACAAAAAGTATTTTTTAAGTATTACTTTTTAAGGGCGAAATTTATTAAGCTCGAAAAAGCTCGTTTTCGCTTTTCCAAGTTTAATAATCGCGAGAACAATCTGAGCATTCGGGAGAATGCTGTGAATGTTCGGGAGAACAGGCTGCACATTCTCGCAGTAAGTATCATGAGATTAAGTTTCTACAGAGTATATCCATGGAAAGGGTAGCTAAACAGTACAGCCAACCTTTCCATGGATATATTGTATAGAAAAGTTTCTCACAGCAAGTATCATGTACCAAATCTGGTGATACTTACCGCGAGAATGTGCAGCCTGTTCTCTCGAACGCTCAGTGTTCTCGCAATTAAGCTCAGAAAAGCCGGAAGGACTTTATCAAGCTTAATAGATTTCACCCAGAGGTGAAAGTAATTTTTTTTTAAATATACTTACTCAATGTTTTATATGAGCAAAGGAATTAATTGTGCTTCCTGTGTAGCAGTACACAATGCTTCTGTGTATTTCTTCCTAGCATTGGATGCAGCATTATTTTGCCACTGACATAATGGTGTCTCATAAGGTCAAAATTAATAGTTAATGGTGTTACAATAGTTACAGCTAATGGTGCACACTGTCAGCAGCCCTTTCTTTAACAATTGCTTGTGCTGGGTTAACTACACCTTTAAGAATTAAAAAAAAAAAGGTGGATGACAGTTTAAAGTTTTTGATTGGTTATTTAGCATTATCCAGCCTGTCAGTCAGTTCCTTAACTTAACATTCTAAACTGAACTGAATAGGAAGTAGCTGAGAGAGGGGAGGAGCCTCAGTACCAAACTGACACTAAATTGTGAAAGATGGAAATAAGTAAATAATTCATACTTCAAAAAGCATTTATTTAACTTATATTTAACAGTGCCAAACAGACAAAAAATAACTGTTGGTGGCTAAACTGTTCCTTTAAAGTATAACATAATAAAAGTTTCATTTTTTTAAACAAGTCAGATAATTGCCTTTCTAAATGACAAAATGACAAAAATTTAAAAAAATTCTCCTTACAATAATCTTCAATCTGATAATCTGTACAGATCCATCCAAACTGTATAATGTCCATAAGCCATGGAAAAATAATAGAAATGAGGATCTTTAGCATAAGAGCTTACAATTCAAAGTACAAAACTTTATTAAAATACTTGTCTGTTGGAAATATTGTACTTTTACATATTTTTAAGTGCACAATGGCAAAAGTTTTGACTTCTAGATTAACTAATTATTTGATCTGAAAGGAGAGAAAAACGAAATAGACATATTTTACAATTTAAACAATATTTTTTTTTTATTATCATTGCTTGCGTGGCATCTTCTACTATGGGAAGTGGAAATAAAGGGTTTTTTTGTGATAAAGTTCTACATTGTCTGCTTTTTATCCCACATTATTATCTACTATGGAATCATTATTATCTATAATTTGTGAAAGTGATTTTGATTTGTCATTCCGTGTGTAACACAAAATATAAATGATTTACATTTTTAAACTATTATTTTATTAATAATGTTGCAAGCAACCTTAACTTTCAAATATTCTCTTTTTAATACATTTCAGTTTTATTTAAATTCAGAAATGTACCTGTCAAAATAGCATTTTCAACAACCAAAAGTTAGGTGTGGTTCAGTGTAGACCTCCAGATGCATATAATGCAGACCTTTGTAACTTCTAAAATGACTTGAAACATAGCATAGTAGCCAGTGCCAGCTCTGCCCATTAGGCAGAGTAGGCAAATGCTAGGGGCGCCGCCTGCCCAGGAGGGCGCCCCTAGCATTTTTTTTTTACAGTGCCGGCCAGCTGGGAGGTTACTGCAACCGTGGCTCAACTTTAAATCTCCCAATTGGCAGCCGCTGCTGCAGTAGCCTCCCAGCCTTTGGGGGGGGAGCGCCAGGTGGGGGTGTCATGAGGGGGGAGGGGTGGCATGGGATGGGATGGGGGGCAGCACGGGATGGGGGGGCACCTAGGGTGCCAATAGGTGAACTCACACCTATCCTCAACAATTCAGACTTTAGTGAATAACCCCCATAATATCCATTTCCATTCAGATAATGCAATAATTATAGTTTGTTTATTATTGCTTATTACTGCCTAATTGTCTTTAAAAACAAAATATATATGCTAGTACATTATTAAATAGTTTTCGGTTCAAATGTTGAGAGAGAGCTTATATGTACTACATGTTTTATTAAAGTGCATCTGTCACCTCAAAACTAATACTAATTTAGGTTCTAATAATGAAATAAACATTTTTTGTAAATATATATGTATTTAAAAAAAATGTAGCTGGCTAGATTGTGATTTAAAGGATCTGAATGGAGGAGCTATAATGTCAATCATCATTTAGCCCCACCCAACCTGACTCAAGAAAGAAAAGTCAGGCTGACAGGGAAGATGACAGAGAGAAATTCTGTATAAAGGTACATTTTTTAAAATACATATATATTTACAAAAACATTTACTTCATTAGTAAAACCTAAATTAGTATTAGAGTTTTGTGGTAATGGATCCACTTTAATCTGTTAATTAGACATCTAGAGCTCTGCCTTAAAATCTATGCCAGATAAAATTCCATAAGAAATTGTGTGTGTTTACATTTCCTAGTAGAAGTTCAAATTATCCTGTTGCACCATTAATGATGTACAGTATATCTACCAACCTAAAACTCTTAAACACCTGCAATATATATGTTAATGATATGCAACCTTTCAAATATGATAAAAAAAAATTCAATTTGATTTCCCTATCTAATTACACCAATCACAAAGCTTTATTACCAGAGATGTAAGAGCTTCATGTCACTTTCAAGCTTTAATTAACAAAATAGCTACTGTGTTTCATTAGTACAGTTTAAATGTATTGACACCTTATTTGATCTTGACAGCAAACCTATTTACTAAAAATGAAGTACATCTGAGCTAGAAAGTAACAACGAAGATCACTTCAAAGGTAAATGTTGCTAAATGTTTTTCAGTTACATCCACATTCTTAAAGATAACAGGTTTTTACAATTTTATTTTTTGCTTTTATTTCAGGTTGATTGAATGGAATTTTTCTGTGATTAATCTAGTCTTGCTTGATTTGTGTGTTCAATAACTTCAATTGTTTTTCTCTCTAAAATTCATGAATCTGCATATGAATTAAATGCTTTACAGAAATGGATTTTTGATGAAGAATTGGCTTAAAAAACTATTTTGTTTGACAGAGAATCATCCATTACTTTTTATAAAAGATATTCCATTTCAAAAAGTGAAACTTTTTTTTTCCAAATTTCCTCAATGAAACAGCTAAAGTGCAGTACATACAGGTTCAAGTTATATTTAGTTTTAATGTATAATAAGGGGCTATTGGGGCAAATCTACCATGGTTGCAATGTTCCAACCCAAAATGACCAGTGACTTCTAGTGGCTTGATCCTTTTTCCATGTCTCAACAGCAATTCACAAATACCAAGGAGGTTGCAACATATGGGAGGTATGGAGGTGCCTGGCAATGGTATACTTTTGGACCTAACAAAACCATTCTGGATGTACTGTAGTACAAAAGTAATACATTATTACAGTAGTAAAAATACAGTATATGCCACTGAAATAGCTCCCAACATGGTTTATACTCCTGATGAAAATCTATTGTACATGCTCAGTGACATCAAGATCCTGCTTGCCAGATAGTCAGACTAACAAGTCAGGATACCTAAATTAAACAAAACAGTTTTAAAAATTATTTCATTTTATTCTGCATTGTCACTTTAAGAAAGATCTACCTGCAGTTTAAGATGTATTCCTAGCTGTTTAAAAGCAAACACCTATAAAATCTAAATGCTAATAACTAATTGGCTCTAGTTTCTGTATGTATGAATGTATAATATGAGGATGTATAGGGGGAGGAGTGCATTCTCCCAACCACATGACTTTCCAACAGCCAATCAGAAGAGGTGTCAGAGGTCATGGGCGGGGCTTATTAGATGCTCTCCGAGCTACAACATGACAGCTAAAGAGCAACATGTGGCTCGCAAGCTGCACTTTGCCAACCCCTGCATTAAACAATACGAGTAAAATATCACAAGGATACATCACTTTAAGTGCTAGGTTGCAGTTGACACAAGAGGTTGGAGGTCTCTGCCCTGAAGAGCTTACAATCTAAGTGGGAGGAAGAATGAATTCCCTAATACACACCACATAGTGAACTAGAGGATTTGCAGCCATGTAGTACACATTCAAACACATTTCATTTCAGCCTTGTAAAATTAGGATCAAGTATTTTGGCTTAAAGGAGAGTATTGGCAATATATTTTAAACAGCACAAATAAAATATTCACGGTAAAATTTACTAAGGGCGGATTTTTTCCGCCCGATCGCAATTTTTACCACATGTGCAGTATTTTTACCGCACGTGCGGAATTCTGATCGATTTGCGATCGCACGATCAGAGTTGCGATCGATTTGTGAATGCACGATTGCAAATCTATCGAAATTCCGCACGTGCGAACGGAAATTAACTTCAGGCGATCGTTTCGCCCTTAGTAAATTTCGCCCTCTGACTGCATGGCAGTTACTTTAGAGGCAAAATGCAAAACTTCATGGAAGTAAATTAATTACTGACTGGCAAGCCAAAATTTAAATGTATAACACCATTTAGTGGAAGACTAAAAAATGTCCCGAATAAGAAGGTAAAGAGAATTTTCTAGACATATTGCTTTTGTATTTTCAATTAACCCGCATTTTAATGGTTTTTATTTTTTAATATTTGACAACAGTCTTTATGGAAAACTGACCAGATTAATTATTTGATCAGAAACACTTACATAATGAACTGAGCATGTGTTAAAGTAATGAAATAAATTTATATATCACTTCTGTGTATATATATGCTCCTTGGTGTTTGTAAGTGTTCAGTTCCAAGGAAAGAAATGGCACATTAATGACTATACGGTATTAACCTTGCACATCTTATGGTTTAAATTCCCACTTCGTTTCAGTAAAAACCACCTCTAAAAGAAGCTGACTAGACTATACATTTAGTTTAACAACCCCACACTACAGAAATGCAATCAATGAAATGTACTGCAGTGGTCAGGTGACATAACTGGTTCTTAGCCTGGTAGCTGCATACTAATGCGGCAGTTTAACTGTTCGTTGCTTATTATGGACTACAATTTGCATTATGTATCACATCTTATTACTACTCTATATCAATCTATACAACTTATGATGCAAAAAATAACACCCATTCAGCATTGATTTTTTAATGTTAGAGGAACCAGGTCATTTTACATTACATTGCCTATTAGATGAAGTGACTGTAATAAGAAATGCAACCAGGATCTCAACCTGGAGAAAATCACCACTGCTCATATGTTTTGGAGAAAGGTGATAGCATCTGACTAGCCTGCTAGGACGCTGGGAAAATTCTCACCTGGCAGGCCAGCCCTGTTGCAAGCTGTGTTATATGTCACATGACACAGCGTTGCCTTCTGGTGGAACACTATGCCCCAGTCTGACAATGAGAGATGATATTTTATTATTTTCATTACAACACTAGACCATGGGGGTTCAGAGGTAAACCTTCCAATGATGTTTTAATTTATGTGCAAGAAATCAGTAAAACATAATCTTTACTTCTAAATGTAAAACTACTATTTATACATTCTCACTGGGGAGGCCAAGGCTAATCAAC
This sequence comes from Pipa parva, assembly GCA_019650415.1. Classification (NCBI taxonomy): domain Eukaryota; kingdom Metazoa; phylum Chordata; class Amphibia; order Anura; family Pipidae; genus Pipa; species Pipa parva. Next base: position 9,171 of record WMED01006387.1, on the reverse strand, counting down.
AAGCCAGGTGCAACACACTAAACTCACTCTCTGCATACATTTTAGAGTTTCCTAGCATTACTCAACCCACTAATAATTTTTAAATGCTAAATTTCTTTTGATGCTCCAACTATCCTGTGAATTATTGAATTTTTTTATAGTAGATTTGTAGTAAGTTAATAATGCTTTATTTTGTTGTTAAACTAGTAGTTTCATTTTCATATACTGTATGTAAAGCCTTGAATAATAACCATGTACTTTGAATGTTGGAGAGCTAAACTCCCCTAAAAAAAGTATTTTAAGCAAATGTATTTAAAGCTGAAATATTTTTAATTGTGGAAACATTTAAAAAAGATTCTTATTCAGTAATTAATTTCAGACACTAGTCTCAGGCATTCTTTACATCTGTTTTTACTATGGGGGTCATTCATTAAAGGCTAAATTTGCCTAGCATAGTGACATTGCATCTGTTCGCATCAATACTATTAGGTAGACGCGAATTCACAGACGCAGTTATATACGTAGTGCAGCGTAGTCAGTTGCACAATTGTAGGATGAGAGGACATGCGGAGTGAGGAGAATTCCTCCAGTGAACGGCAGTGACATCAGTCTCATTCCACTAACTGTGTATAAGTGAAAAACACTTATTTTTATGTTACCTTGTGACTAGTTCATGTCTAATAGTAGATTAATTTAGTCGCAGTCGCCATTGTTATTTTTGCCTTACACAACATTGGAGCCTTGCCCTCAACTACTCAATTCGCCACTCTGATCTGGCAAAGACAAACAGGTGAACTTGGAGCAGTAAGCCTTGCAGAATCCGCTCCTTCAACAGACTCTGTCTCATGCTGGATATTCAAATTACCTGTTCACGCTTACACAAATTGATACGAAGAGCTCCGTAAGCTTGCTACTGGAGTAAGCATCAAGAATTGTTCGCGATTCGCGAATTCATCACATCACAGAGTTTGTTGATTAAGTGGAGTTGGAGTAGTCGGGAATAGACGTAAATACGGACATGCTCGCGACAGTTGTCTTTAAGTTGTAGAAGATTCGAAAGGACATGAATATGGGTATTTACGCAGCTGTTCGCACTTTAATGAATGACCCTCATATATGTGTTTCATTCCAGAATAAGGGGGTAATTCATAAAGCAGCGAAGTGAACCGAACGGATCGTAGCTCACTTCGCTTCTTGATGAATTATATAAGTGTAGCTGTGACAAAGACCCAGGCAGATCCGGAAGGCATACTTTAATTTATTAATTACATTACATTATTCACCAACAACTATGCATAATAGCAATTATTGATTGTTTTTATTAATACTAAACAACTAACATTTTCTACAACAATGGTATTGATGTGCATCAATCAAAGGAAGGCAATATTATTATTGTGATTTTAATCTTCCCAGACATCTGTTGGGAAAACAGATTTATACCAAGTACAGAGAGTTAACCTGAAGCGGGTTAAAATTCAGAATCCTGTAGCAGATTAATGTATTGCTTTTTTACATCAAAGCTACATTTGATTCAAACAAGATATTGTATTTTGACACTTCAACCAAACACATAAATTAAATACATCAAATATTTAAAATATTTGACATAACATTCCGCTTTCCAGCTTTAATAATGCACATACTTAGCCAACTGATTCCATTAAAAATCGACCAACAGAGACAAAGAGAAAATGGCTAAACAGCCTACTAGTATGAAGAGCCAAAATTAAAGAAGAACTGAAGTCATCTAATAAATCAAATTTGCTCATTTAGCCTACATGCCAGCATCAAGATTCATCCATAATCTTTCCTTTCCAATACACCTACCTGATTATTCTTCTTTATCTGCATGCATTAATTCGCAAGAACATGGCAGCTTTTGTAGCATTTAAGATACACCCCTACTGAAAAAGAAACTGTTGTTCTAGGAATTGAGGGGGTAACTCAGCATAGTCCGAACTTACGCTCCGATCCTTCGCCTCTGCTCGCACAGACTGTTATGCGCTAGCTGATGTCCTGTGCGCGGACATCAGCGAACGCTTTAAAGGGATTCCAGTCTCGCGACGTGAATGGAGTTGAGCCTCGCGAGCCTCGCCGAGACTGGAATCCCTTTAAAGCATTCGCTGATGTCCATGCGCAGGACATCAGCTAGCGTATAACAGTCTGTGCAAGCAGAGGCGAAGGATCGGAGCGTAAGTTCGGACTATGCTGAATTACCCCTTGACTTATTACAGAGCATGTGTGAAAAACATCACTGAGTGTATGCCTCATTTATATTAACAGTTTATTGTACCATGTCCATCAGCCAAACAATATGTGTGGTGAGGTGTTAGGGTTATTATCATATTAATGGGGCTGATGATCCAATATGGCTAGCCAGCTACAGCCCAAGGGTATTTGCTGCCTCATGATACAATGGTTTAGACTTGCAGACCCTTTACTTTCAGCATGTGAGTTTTGGTTAGGTTATATTAGTTCTTTAAAATCACTCTTTAATACATTTAATATTCAACTTCTATATTTCCACAAAAAAATGTTCTTAGTATGTTTTGTTTTTTTATTGGCTCTGAAATTGCCACAGGGAAAATTGATATCAAAATAACATTTGTTAATACTGACAAATTTTCTTTATAGACATTCTATATATATACCGTATTGCATGATGTATTAAACATGATATTCAGAAGTCCGTTTCTTTTCCTTTTCCGATAGTATATTTGCCTGTGTCAATAAAACCTTTACATTTACAAGAAGTTAACTGTTTTCTTTTCTTTTATAATCGGAATTGTACTGTACTTGACATAGTAGGGAGGTCGGGGTGGATAGGGAGGAATGGGGGGGGTCATCTGGGGATAGATGAGATGAGGGAACAGGAAGTATGTTAAAGGAAAACTAATGATAAAAAAATTAAAAAAGGCATCACATTCATTGTGGGGCCAATGAGAACGTTACCCTCACCGGAAATTTAAAAAAACCCCACTATGAACGTAATGATGTATGAGATCTTATGGCGGAGCATTGGGCTGAATCTTGTGTGTGAAGTGCGGTGAGAAGACTTCCTCGGTGCAGTGAAATACAGCTCAGTTCAAGCTGTGACTGCAACAATTCAGCTTACTATGATGTATGTATTTAATATGTTTTTTATTTTTTTTTTTAGCTTTAATTCTTCTATAATGTATATAACTAGAAGCATCTGTTATATACATTGTTACGTTATTCGCTATCCAGTTAACATTATTAAGATGTAGAACTTATGTATGTGATCCATTGGTACCAAATACATTCTACTGTGTCCCGTCTGTGTGATCTTTCTAAAGCCTTGATGTAGTTTACTAGAGATAGATCATCTCGTAGCATGGTGACGAGAATTCACTTTAATTGGCGAATTCTATCTGTTTCTGTACACGCATCATATGTTTTGTTTAACATTTTAGCGATGATTTGCCAAAAGTCAACGTAAGCAAAACAGAACATAGTAGAGTGAGCTGCCATAAATAATATGATTGTTTCATATACAAGTTATTGAAACACTGAACACCGAGTTAACTAACTTTTACATTTTTTTTTTAGTCTTTTTGTGCATGCTTTTACATATTCTGTATATTTCTTGGACTTACAGGTAAAAATAAGCATCATAAAACATTTCAAAAGCCAAAAGTGCCACAAAGTATTCATAGACAACATTACAGCTCCTATATTCACATTTCTCCAAGATGTCTTGAAGGGTAAAAATTGTAGGAGCCTAAATCCAATTTTTGCTAAAGTTTTGCAGATTAGATTAACAGCATAAATGCAAGTGTATTTTAATAAATAATAAATGTAAGGAAAATTATTTAAAAAAACAATAAAAATGGTACAGAGGTCATAGAGTCTTCTTTTAGAATCTTCTCTCTGGATATTTGGATATTTTAGGATTGTATAATATCTTTTTTAGAATGCCGATATAAAAAGCCAAGTGTATATAAGGTCAGGGAAGTAGATGCACTGAACTATTAACTATTAAAAGCAATGCAAATTACACTGGGATGTTTGAAAGAAGGTGTAGCAAATACTGCTGCAGGTCTTTTGTCCCCAGCTGTCTTCTGCTTGTTATTTTAGTAAATAACCTTTTTAGCAGGTACTGATATAGTGATCCACAGCATTTCCAACCTCAGTTTTCATTGCCAAAGTACACAAGTGCAGAAGCGGTATTGGGACCCTAAGACAACAACTGTATTTGTTTGCATCAGCAATGTAAAATAGGACAGTGGGGGACAACAGACTTGCAGTGGTAAGTTCTCTTTTGGAGAACTCTTCTGAGCTTTCTTTTAAGAAATTGTTATGTAAAATGAGACTTTTTCAAGTAGTGATGAATTTCTATATTAGTATAAAAAATAGTTTCTTGTATGTGTTTCACAATAAATTTTCTGTATATAAATCAAACATTTCGCATCTCTAAATCATAATGGAATTTGTTATATTATATTACTCTAGAAAAATGGACCGAAAAAAAAAATCAATAAAGCAATTATATCTGCAATCTATCTTTTACCTATCCAGTTCAAAGTTTGATTTATTTCATGCAAATGAATACGTTGTGATAATTCCATGATGCACAGTCTATGATTAAAAAAATATATAGAGAGAGAGAAAGTGAGAAAAATATATGTACACAGATGTGCAAATGTTGCAGGGATGATTTGTCATGTTTCATTTGAACACAACATCTCAACATATCTTAATGTGTTAAAAGCATTTTCCCCATAGGATAAGTATACACTTATCTTGAGTTATCTTCAAAGTGCAAAGTGGAATGCAGAAAGCAGCTGTGAGGGTATGACAAATTAGCATTTCATGCTCATATAAACAGATGAGGGCACAGGTATCATATAAAAATATAGTATAAAGTATCAATTTATGTTTTGGGAAGCAAAATAAAATACACATTTACATCTCTTCATACTGCTAACAAAACTTATTTCCCTAACAATGTCATCTCTTTCCAGTACTATTACATCATTTAAAAACCGTGATCCAGGATTGAAGTGCATTACTTGTATAAAGACTAAAAATGTCATAAATGATTCTACTGTATATAATTAGGGTTATATTGTTCCACTCCCAGCCCATTTTTTAAAAATTCTTCAGTCGGGAGAATTAAAGTCTAGTAGGTCTTTGCTGACTATTATTGCAATGTGACTTGAATTGTAGAGAGAATTAAACAGGTGAATTGATCCTTTAGTCAATAAGGCCCTTAATCTGTTTACCTTCACTACCGGGATGTGCATATAGGCAGAAAATTATGAAATTTTAGTTGTTCATGGAGAAAGACATTTATGATGTTGTTAAAATGGAAAATTATATGTGTTACATATATTTGTTTTCAATGACAAATACATTTGAAATATTTGATTATAACACCATATACCACAAAGCTATTGGATCCATTCTAATGTGTTTGAATTCTGTTTCCTTGAAACAAATAGAGCAAACAGCTTTAGAAAGCTAAAAAACGCCATGTCTAAAAGTCATCTGCAATGACTTGTTACCACAAGAACAAGACTACATTGCTTTGTGGATCACCGTATTCATAAAATCAGTCTCTCTTGAAGCTAGACTACAGTAATACTTGTCAACGGAAGCTTACAGTGCAACTCAGCAAAATACTTAACAGGTTGATGGCAAATGGCTATGTCAGTGATGAAAAGAATTTCTAGAACAGCTCATTGTGAAAAATGTAGCGAAAGAGCATACGATTTAGGATTATTTGATCCCCAAGCTATTATAGTAAATCGCTACATGAATTGCTCCTGTGACAAGTCTGAACTGGTAATTGGTAAAGAAAAGGAAAAGACCAACAAAGCTAAACCATCTTCTGGGAAAAAAATATATTTCTCTTCAACTTCTCGCTTTATACCTTATTGTTTGTAGACAGATCATGACAAGAATTCATTTTGTAAACTGTTATATTTGTAGATTGTAAAATGTTATTATTTATATATATATATATATATATATATATATATATATATGTCTTTTAAAATTAAAAAAAATCATATAGCATGTACAACATCCCATGTTATTTATATGGTTACTTGCCCTTGCAGATTGAACTATGTCAGTAAAGCACAGAATGGCCTACATGAAAGGATAGAAGACCATAGATCTTCACTATGGGCAGCATTTACAAGCAAGAAAACATACATCCCAGTGATGAGACATTTTCTGGAGCATGGACACAAATTACCACAATTTAAATATATTGCAATTGACCATGTACCAAGACCAATAAGGGGTGGAGACTGGACTTTGCTCCTTGGCATACAAAGAGACCTACTGGATTAAAACCCTGGACACTGTGACCCCACTAGGTCTAAATTTAATATGCTCATTCAGCATGTTTCTTTAATCTAGTTTTATATCTCTAATTTATTTATTTTTCTGAGCTAAATAAAATTTGAATATATTTACGAGTTTGGGTTTGAATTTGGGCTTTTATTCCATTTTTCCTCTGTTCACATATGTGGAATATTTTTTTTTCTATGTATATATTTTTGATGTTTCTTTCTGTATTTTATCACTATCCCCTTAATCACAGTTTTTGTGATGTTGCTTCTTGTGTATACCACCATCCTAGGTGGAGCTATGCTGATGCACATTGTGGAGTGCTGTGATGGTGGTGCATTCTGGGAACACTGTTGTACCTATTTAAGATCATTTTAATTTTACGTTCTTTGTCGTCTCATCTGAAGACTGAAATGTAGATGATGGTGCTGTAATAATAATAAAAAAATTTTGTTTTCTTAAAAAAATCCCTGGTGTGCTGATGTATTCTATTTACATGTTTAATTATATTTACATCCACCAAGATATTTAATGGTAATTAGTTTGTTGGAGTGCAGTGTTTTGCCTGTTATATATATAAAAGTTAGGGTAGAGTAGTCATGTTAGTCCACAGATCAAAAAAAAAAAAAAAAGATGAGCATTGAAATACTTGACAATACCTTTTTAATTGGACTAACAGTCCATTTAGTTAGATAAGCTTTCAAGAGGTCTGTCCTCCCTTCATCAGGTTCCAAGCAAAATATATAATCTAAGAATTCTCCTTGAGATGTATGATCCTTGTGCCTGTTTGTTACCAGTGATTTACCTCTCTACCATTGCTCTCATACTCTCCTTCTTACATTATCTCTTTAACTTCAATATTCCTCTCCAACATAAGGTAGAATGTTTTATCTCTTGGACAGATACCAGTACCGCTATACACTGCACTTACATGATCCCCTACGTTTCTTCAGAAAACAACCAAAGCCATATTTCATGGATTTACTCAATAGTTTACCACTGTATCAATACAGTGAATAAAACAAAAGCCAAACATTTGTTAAAGAGAGATATGTAGAGAAAAAGAGGGGGAAGGAAGGGAGAGAGTAATGATTAATTAATATCTTTAAAAAATATATCTAGATTATCTATAAATGTAAACATTTCTTTTTTTCTTAAAGATCTATACGTAACGCCTAAATCTCATTCAACTATTTCCCGATATAACATGGCACATCTTAAAAGAGCAGAGTCATTTGTCTCTGTTTATAGCTGTGAAATGTTACAGCTGTCCCGAACGCTATGCTATTTTTCCAAGGACATTTTCTAAGACAATTTTTGGTAATTTGCACACCCCTGTTTGTCCTGTCTCAAAAATGTATAGCAATGAAATCAAAGGAAGAAATGTATTAGCTTAAAATGGATGGAAAAAAACTTTTATGAAGCATCAGACCATCATAGCTATATATTTTGTTTTGTATTTAATAAGGGATGAGATGCAGATTGGCTTAGTATTAGGTGCCTCAGTTTTCTTTTCTTTATCTATACCTAACATCCAAAATTAGCACATACAATTAAAGTAATAATATTTTATATACTGTTTCTCCAAAACAATAAGACATTCCCACAAAAATAAGACCTAGTACAATTTTTTCCAAGCTTAGAAATATAAGGCCTCCCCTGAAAATAAGACCCAGCTGCAGTAAAGTAGGAGAAATATACAGTACCAGTACTGAGTCTCTTAAAATAAGGTCCAGCTGCAGTAAAGTACGAGAAATATACCGTACCAGTACCGTGTCCCAAAAATAAGACCTAGCTGCAATAAAGTATGAGAAATATACCATACCAGTACTGTTTCCCAAAAATAAGACCTAACTGCAGTAAAGTATGAGCAATATACTGTACCAGTACCGTGTCCCAAAAATAAGACCTAACTGCAGTAAAGTATGAGCAATATACCGTACCAGTATTGAGTCCCTGAAAATAAGGTCCAGCTGCAGTAAAGTACGAGAAAAATACCGTACCAGTACCATGTCTCAAAAATAAGATCCAGCTGCAGTAAAGTACTGGAAATATACCGTACCAGTACCGTGTCACAAAAATAAGACCTAACTGCAGTAAAGTATGAGCAATATACCGTACCAGTACAGTGTCCCAAAAATAAGCCATAACTGCAGTAAAGTAAGAGAAATATACCGTACCAGTACCGTGTCCCCGAAAATAAGACCTATCTGCAGTAAAGTATGAGAAATATACCATACCAGTACCGTGTCACAAAAATAAGACCTAGCTGCAGTAAAGTATGAGAAATATACCATACCAGTACTGTGTCCCAAAAATAAGACCTAACTGCAGTAAAGTATGAGCAATATACCATACCAGTACTGTTTCCCAAAAATAAGACCTAACTGCAGTAAAGTATGAGCAATATACTGTACCAGTACTGTGTCCCAAAAATAAAACCTAACTGCAGTAAAGTATGAGCAATATACCGTACCAGTACCGTGTCTCAAAAATAAGATCCAGCTGCAGTAAAGTACTGGAAATATACCGTACCAGTACCGTGTCCCAAAAATAAGACCTAACTGCAGTAAAGTATGAGCAATATACCGTACCAGTACAGTGTCCCAAAAATAAGACCTAACTGCAGTAAAGTACGAGAAATATACAGTTCCAGTACTGAGTCCCTGAAAATAAGACCTAACTGCAGTAAAGTATGAGCAATATACCGTACCAGTACTGTGTCCCAAAAATAAGACCTAACTGCAGTAAAGTATGAACAATATACCGTACCAGTACCGTGTCCCAAAAATAAGACCTGTCTGCAGTAAAGTATGAGAAATATACCGTACCAGTACTGTGTCCCAAAAATAAGCCCTAGCTGCA